>BSBK01003226.1:497500-725000 GCA_027943335.1 Chamaecyparis obtusa | reverse complement strand
CAAAGCAGAAAGCTAAGAGGACAGTTTGATCAGATGAAAATGAGAGGAAGAAAAAAACATTGCAAAATATGTCAAAAGGATCAAGACAAGTGTTAGTGCAATCAGAGCTTCTGGAGAAAAAATTGATGATGAAACTATTATAAGTAAGGTTCTTAGAACATTACTTCCTATTTAAGGTTCTTAGAACATTACTTCCTATTTATGCAGTAAGAGTTTTCTGCTATTCAAGAAAGAAGATGTGAAGAAAATCATAATATAACTTTGGATGCCTTAGTTGGGAAGATTGATAGCCCTTGAACTGGATAACTATGACAACTATGTTCCACTTCTAAAAATATTGAATCATCTTTTGAGGCCAAACTTTCACTCAAGAAAGGGAAGAAAATCCAATCAGAAAGTGAAGAAGAATCAGAGGAAAGTTCTGATAGTGATCTTGAAGTTATTGAAGCATTACTTGTAAAGAAATATTCAAGAGGCAGAGGAAAATACAAAGGTAAAACTCCCTTAATCTATTTTTCATGTGAAGAAATTGGTCATATTGGAGCTAGGTGCCCAAACAAGCAAAGCAAAGATGAGAAGAAAGGTTACAAGTACAATGGCAAGAAGAATTTCAAATCATTCAAGGATAAAGGTAAGAAAACATGTTTTCTTAGCTAAAGATTTAGATGATAGTGAAGAAGAAATTGTTTTCATTGCTGTAAATGATGAATCTGATAATGATGAAGATGAGATGGCACTTATCTCTCATATAAGCAAGAATGATACATGGATTATAGATAGTGGATGTTCACATCATATGATTGGTGACAGGACTAAGTTTGAACACTTTGAAAACTTGATGGTGGGTAATGTAAGGTTTGGAAACAATGAACCTTGTTGTATAAAAGGAAAGGGTTGAATTTCATTAACCAAAGAAACTTATATGTGATAATGCATATTGGGTTGAAGGACTAAAGAATAATCTTCTAAGTGTAGCATAGCTAATTAACATTGGATTCAAAGTTGAATTCATGAATGGCAAAGCAAGACTGCTGGATGACAGAGGAAACTTGATAGGATCAAGCAAACAAACCAAAGGTAACCTATTTTATCTTGATCTTGGTGAATACTCATGTTTTATTGCTCAAATTGAAGAAAGTTGGTTATGGCACAAAAGGTTATGTCATGTAAATTTTGATAACATGATGAAAATAAGAAAATTCAAGAAAGTAAGAGGTATTCCTACTTTGAAGAAACCTGATGTTGGTCTATGCAAGAATTGTCAAATTGGTAAAATGGGAAAGTCTAGTTTTAAAAGTAAAAACTATCAGTCTGAAGATATTTTGAAAATTGTGCATACTGATTTATGTGGACCTATTGGAATTGAGAGCTATACTGGAGAAAAATTCTTTATTCTCTTTGTTGATGATTACTCTAGAATGATGGCTGTTATGTATTTAAGAGAAAAGTCAAAAGCATTTGAGAAGTTCAAATGGTATTTAGCAAGAGTAGAAAAGGAAACAGGAAAAAGAATAAAATGCTTGAGATCAGACTGAGGTGGTGAATTCATCTCCCATGAATTCAATAATTTTTGCATTGAAAGAGGAATTAAAAGATAGGTATTAGCCCCGAGAACTCCTGAGCAAAATGGAATAGCTGAAAGAAGGAACAAATCTATCATGGACTATGCAAGGACTCTAATGATTGAAAAGAAAATTGCTATGAAATACTAGAAGGAAGCTATCAGCACTGCAGTTCATACCTTGAACTGAGTACAGCTGAGAAAAGACACATTCAAGACTCCTTATGAGCTATGGTATGGCTACAAACCAAATGTAAGTTACCTAAAAGTATTTGGTAGTAAATGTTACATCTTAAAAGAATCTACAAAAGGAAAATTTGATGTAAAAAGTGATGAAGGAATATTTTTGTGATATTCTTGCAAAAGTAAGGCATATAGATGTCTAAATTTGTCTACTCACAAAATCATAGAAAGTGCACATGTGAGAATTGATGAGTTTGCAGAAAAGACTGAAGAAGAAAGAAAAAAGGAACCAGAGGATTACAGAAGATTTGTTTACATCGAACTTGATACATTACTAGACACATCTGTCAATAAGGAAACTACATCTACCGAGCCTAGTATAGTAACCAAGTCACAAGAAGAAGTTCAGACCGAGTCACAAAGTACTGAGTCTCAGTCTGAAGCTACCGAGAAAGTATCTACCAAGCCCAAGCAACTTGAACCTGAAGATGAAGAAGATGACAATGTAACTCATTCAGGAAGCAAGGAACCTGTATTGGCCAAGTACGTCAGAAAGCATCATACACTAGATCAGATTATTGGAAACAAATCAGATGGTACTATGACAAGAAGTAAACTAAAAGGTACATGTTTATTTTCTGATTTTGAACCTAAAAATGTCAAAGATGCATTGGAAAATGAAAGTTGGATTGAGGCTATGAATGAAGAAATAGAGCAAATAGAGAAAAATAAGACATGGACTCTTGTACCTAGGCCTAAAGATAAAAATGTAATTGGGACAAAATGGGTATTTAGAAATAAGTTGAATGAAGATGGTCAAGTATCAAGAAACAAAGCAAGATTGGTATGTAAAGGATATTCTCAAGAAGAAGGAATAGATTATGGAGAGACTTTTGCTCCTGTTGCAAGATTAGAAGGTGTGAGGACTTTACTTGCATATGCAGCACATAAAGGATTTAAGGTATATCAGATGGATATAAAATCTACATTTTTCAATGGTATTCTTGAGGAAGAAGTCTACATTGAGCCACCTGAAGGTTTTATTGATCTAGACAAAAGGGATATGGTCTGCAAATTACACAAAGCATTGTATGGTTTGAAACAAGCTCCTAGAGCATGGTATGAAAGATTACATAACTATCTTACTCAGATTGATTTCAAAAAAGCTAATGACAACATTAATTTATACATCAAAGAAGGATTAGATAACAAAATTGTTTTGGCAAAAATATTTGTGGATGATACTGTGTTTACAGGAAATGATGATCACTGCAAAGAATTTTTAGAGCATACGAACAAAGAATTTGAAATGTCTATGTTTGGTCAAATAAAATTTTTTGTTGGACTTCAGATTCAGCAGAACAAAAATGGTATCTACATTACTCAGTCTAAATATATCAGGGAAATACTTAAGAAATTTGGTATGGAAGATTCAAAACCAGTTGGTACACCCATGTGTACTAGACTGAAGCTTACCAAAGATGATGATTCAAAAGAAGTAGATCAGACCTTATATAGATCAATGATTGGAAAATTACAGTATGTAGTGCACACAAGGCCTGATATTACCTTAGCAGTTGGTATAGTGGCAAGATTCTCAGCTAAACCCAGAGAAAATCACATGATGGCAATCAAAAGAATCTTGAGGTATTTAAGGGGAACTAAAGATTATGGCTTGTGGTATAAATTTGGAGGCAATCTAGATTTAAAAGTGTTTATTGATGCTGATTGGGCAGGAAACATTGATGACAGAAAGAGTACAAGTGGTGGAGCATTCTTTCTTGGCAAGAGATTAGTATCTTGGACTAGTAAAAAGCAAAACTGCACATCCCAATCCACAGCAGAAGCAGAATATGTTGCTGCAGTAGTAAACTGCTCTAATATTGTATGGTTTAAATAGTTTTTGGAAGGCATGAAAGTTGAGATCAAAGAACCAGTTGTTATGTTTTGTGACAATACAAGTGCAATAAATATTTCAAAGAATCCAGTAATGCATTCCAAAACCAAGCACATTGCTATAAAATATCACTTTGTCAGAGAATTGGTGTAGGACAAGGAAATCAGATTGGAATATATTCATACAAAAGAACAAATTGTAGATATCTTCACCAAGCCACTACCTAAGGATGCATTCTTGTATCTAAGAGGCAAGTTAGGGGTCACTCCCCTATCTGAGATTCACTAAGTAAATTTTTAGTGATGCATCAACCAGAACATGTTGAAGATCAATCAGTTGATGCAGCATATTCAGGGAATCATTGCATATGAATCAGTACATAAGGTACATTGATATTTACCGAAACTGTGTAAGTTGTCTTTGGCATGTGTTGTCAAAGAGGGAGAGTTTGCTGTCATTTCAAGAAATTTATAAGGAGAATAATTTGAGAAGTTAAGAGGGAGAGTTCTTAGTTAGAAAGAAGTTTGAAGATGATGGGAATCAGAATGAAGCTAAGGATATGTTTCTTACTCTAGGTTTCTCTGTGAAATTTCATTGTGCTATGACTTGTTGTGTTGCCATCAATGCCAAAGAGGGAGATTATTGGATACAATTGTCTGAAGGACATTGTTGGATTAGCTATGTGTTGTCTTTGATGTCACACAAATGTCATATCAATTATCATTCTTAGTGTCTACCGAGCTCATTCGGTCAGCTAGACGGTTCTCAGTGTCTACTGAGCTCAGTCGATTAGCTAGGTGGTTCTCAATGTCTACTGAGCTCAGTCGGTCAGCTAGGCGGTTTTTAGTGTCTACTGAGATCTCTCAGGTGTTGAAAGGAAACATGATAGAAAATAGTGTTAACCGAGCCTCCTCGGTTATCGAAGGAAAATTAGTTGTTATCGAGCTCACTTGGTCTCTGAAGGATGTTGCAAAATTTGCTATGGTTACCGAGTTCACTCGGTCACTGAAGGAAATCTTTTTAGGATTAATGTTTATCGAGCAAGGTCGGCCCTTCAAAGGATTTTGTTATTATAGTTTGTTTATCCTAGCCGACTATTGTAATAATTATTAGTGCCGACTTGACAATCTAAATGTTAATTAGAATGGTATATATATATAGAAGGTCAAGTGGTGAAAAAGAGATACAGCATGCATAAATCATTTTGAAGATAGGTATGTGCGAATTTTGAAGGATGGTTAGATATCCTTGAGGAGCAGCAAAGATTTATTTGATCAGTAAGGATCTAGTGAAGCAGAACAGAGATCTATAATCAGCAATTTAGTTGCAGGTCATTTCATTGTTACTCTCTTACAATTGTAGCAATGATATCAAAATATCTTAACCGAGTTGGTTTAACAACCATTTTGTAAATCCTCTAACAAGGTGACAGTTCTATTGAATTGTTTCAAGACCTCTTACAAGGCCACTCCTATCAGGGTGATTAAATCCTCTAACAAGGTCACACCTAACAGTGTGTTTTGTAACCTTTTACTGGGTTGGCTTCTAACCGGGCATCACTTCAGAAGAGTGAAAAATAGTAACTAGTTACATTGGTGGTTTTTCCCATATTGGGTTTCCACGGTAAATCTGGTGTCTCTTGTGTTCATGTTATTTTCTTTATTCATGTATGTTAATCAGTGATGAATGCTTAAGAACAGTTTAATTATTACACACTTCAAAGATTGAGTTTCAGCATTTCTACCGAGTGGCAATAGTAAATAATTTGTTAAGATATCTAAAAGATCAGTGGTAATATTTTTGTGGTTAACTGATTCACCCCCCCCTCTCAGTTACTGCATCTATATTTCCAACAATATATATATATATATATATATATATATATATATATATATATATATATATATATATATATATATATATATATATATATATATATATATATATATATATATATATATATATATATATATATATATATATATATATATATATATATATTTCAACAAACTTAAATCAATTAACCAAAGAAACAAGGAAGTAATGAAGAGTCCTACCTCTCAAATGAAGGAAAACACCAAGATAGAGGAGGGAATTTGTACACTCTATGAAATTAAATAAGAACCCATGCAAAATGTAGAAACCAAAAAATGATTACAATGAGCCACTACTCACAAAAATCCAATAAACAAGTGATTCATAACAAGCAAAAGATTAAATTATCTAAAATAGGTTTTTATTTTCAATTCTTGTAGTTAAAAATGTAGAAGTACATAAAATGAGTTCTAATTTTGAATTTTAGTATCTTTACTCATGTTTCTTGGTGATATTAATTTATATATTGTATCATGACATGTATCATTTATTATATTTATAGATGATATTATGATTAGAAACTCCATGAGGAGGTTGATGTAATTATAATTATGTAATACATGTATTTTTTAAAGGATAGTTTAGAGTTGGATAGATCTATGTTGGAATTGACTATCAATATGAGTTTATATGCTATAATTATTGTTTTGGAAAGTGAATTAGGAACATTTGAAATTGGTGTTTAAATTGAGCCTAGTTATAATGTTAATGATGCTCATAATAAATAAGATGTATTTCGTTATTGTTTTAGTAAGTAAGATATGTTGTTGTTGTGTTGCTTAGTAGATGTGTTAGGGAACCCATAGAGGACACAACTTTGTGTTATACATTATTTTCTATTTATTCTTTCTAATGAATAAAAATATGGTGTTTCATTACATATTTAATTAATAGTGAGAAAATGAGATCATAATGTTTAGATGAAGATATATATATATATATATATATATATATATATATATATATATATATATATATATATATATATATATATATATATATATATATATATATATATATATATATATATATATTGCTATGATTGGTTTAATTTTTATCCTCTCGAGTTCTTTAGCAAGGAATTACACTACACACTTTCTACACTTTCTACCTTAGATTTAGCACATACATGTGTGAATCTATGATGAAGTATGCTTTCTTACATAAAATAAGATATAAAGTAAAGAAGAAAAATATTCCAAAAAGTTTGTACTTTAGAAGATAAACCTCACTTTTCCATAATCTTCATGACATTTCATCTCTAAATTTCCACATTTGGGGAAAAAAAAGTAATAGTACCACTTACATTAGCATTATCACAAAAATCACAAATACAATGCATTCATATGAGTTTGAATTCACTATGCCTAACTTCACAAATAAAAATGGTATGGAATTATAGGATTATAATTGAGTTCATACTCATGAAAAAATGTGTAAATTTAATGCAAAATGGAAGAAACCTCCAAGCTTGTAGAATTGTTGATAAGTAGTACCTAAGGTGGTTACCTAATAGTCTACAAAATTATTGAAATATGAAAGGAAAAATTTGTGAAGGGTTGTTGAGGAGTAGTAATAAATCTATCCCACTGAATTTACACCATATTAATTCAAGTGAAATCTAAATTAGATGTCCTCATGGGGTTGTCAACGAGTGTAAATCAACTGAGCTTCCTCAATCTATGCATGATGGACTTATTGAAATAATATTATTTTTTATAATATACCACTCCCAAATTAGATTCATATATTATAGTTAAATATAATTTAAGGAGATGATAAAGTAAAATAGTTACATATAACAATGAGTTGGTACGAGTGCATGAACAAATTGTGTATCAATCACATAAAGAATAGGGTGAAAATGGTTTTCTTCCTAGAAAGAGAAACATTCATATATAAAGGATACATATGAATGTAAGTATAATTTAAGATGATATATAGGTAAGACAAGTGTTGGTAAGATAGATTTACACCATTTTTGTTAGGTTGAAAAATCCAAAAATATAGCGAAATGAAGGCCAATGATGAAAAATTGTAATGACACCAAAGGTTACAAACAAAATATGAAATCTACAAGTTTATTGCAAGCCAACATAATAATATTCTTTGTCCCTAAAGAAAAATTGAAAAAATAATAGAGATACACGAAAATGATGGAATGTGATCATATAGACACGTCCCTATATGTAGAGATGAGCATGTATGCATGGAATACGAGTATCCAATATGGTGTAGTTTTTTCATTGATGATTTTGTTGATAATGACCCACCAAGGAACCCTCAAAATGTAGGGTTAAATATGTATTGAATAAATTTATTTTGACAATAAGAATATCATCAGTGGCATAAGTGCTTAGCCACAACAATATTTCATAATAAATAAGGAACAAGCAATGATCTCCAAGTGACTGATCACATGCGTAGTCTTACGAGTACTCTAAGGGTTCCCATACAAATAGAAACACAAAAATAGAATGAAATAATCATGCTCAATATTTACATAATGAAATCTCATACAAAATGCCACAAAGTTCAAAGAACCAATCCAATAAAAAACACACATCTTCTCAAGAGGAGACTGAATTTGTCTTCAATAATAAATAACACTAGGTTTATTTTAAGCCCAAATAGAAAGTGAGATAAAATAAGCTAATCCATAACTCAAAATGTAAATTAAATACATGAACATACTCCCAAGAATGTAGGGAGACCAAATATAACATTCATCTCTACCCTAACCTTGAGAAACTACTCTTTGTCATGGATGCACAAAAGAAATACAATGCACTACTACAAATACATAGGAAAAATAAATATATGTACAAAATAATTTAACATATACGTAGAATTGAGAACATATGTGTAGAGGAAATAAATGAATGTGTAGTTTTTTATTTATAAGCTCAAAATTACATAAATTCTTGTGCCTACACCAATGCATGACCTAATAAATTCTAGCTCCACACCAAGGAGTACCAAATTCACTAAATAAAGCTCAATTACAAATGAATCATGTATAAAAATTGTATAAACATAAGGTAGAACTAAAAGTAAAAATGAGTATATAAATCAATAAAAGAGAGAGAAAGGGAAGATATAGTGATTCATATCACATTGTGTCTCTTGATCAAATCCATCACCTATACGTTGGTCCACAAAAGTGGTTGGTCATGCCACCCAACCATGTGGAACACTCAAGCCCACCCAAAAGTAGGAACACTCAAGCCCACCCAAAAGCACTCACAAAGGTATTCACATGACCCAAACAAATAATCAAGCATACAAGGTAATGTATGTATGCACTTGTATGTACCCAAAAATGGTCGCCTAGACTTTGGGCCCCATTTATTTGATTTATCAACCCTGAATCATTTTTATCAATAATCAATATTTTCAACATTATCAATTTCTTGATCAAGTCTTAATTTCGATCATATATTAGATTTTTATCCTATGGGTCAACCATTTATCCTAAGTTTTTATTTACTTAAAAAGGAATATTTCCTCCCCTTTTATTTAAATAAAAAATTCCCACTTTTCTTCTTATCCTATGTTGCACAAATAAAGCATTATTCTTATTTTATAAAAAGGAGAAAAGCACTTTTTGTCTCATATGGACATAAAGTCAACTCCTATTTTCTTATTGGAGGATACTTGTGCACATGGATTGCTCCTCTTTCAAGCTCCACCGTTGATTGAAACTTTTGCCTCTTAATCTCCATTGTCCATTCCTTTGCATTTCTTATAAAAGGAGAGCTCTCTCCTTCATTTGGATATCCATCTCTTTCATGTCATTGTTATGCTGCAGGTTTTCTAGGTGCATTTTGAGCTTTTGGAGATCATTGCTACATCAAGCTCTTCTTGGATTTCCTCATTGCTCCATAGTTTAGACTTCATTTCTTGCATTATCTTAGCATCCATAGCTTCATTTCATAACTTAGTTTCCTTTTATGCAATAGATTAGCTTCACATATCTTAATTAGGAGGGATTGTAAAACTTGTGCTTTCCCTTTCATAGTTTAGTTGGCACTTTACTTTCATAGATTAGACTTCCTTTCAAGCATTGCATTGTTATCATTTAGCTTAGCTTGCATCTTCATCTTTAATCTAGTTTGCATTGCATTTTCATAGTGATTCTTGGGGATATTGGCACTCTTTCCCTTGTCCTCATTCGAATCTCTCATTGTATGGTTGACTAGCAAGGTCACAAGCTCAATAGCTCTAGTTGAGAGAAAATTCATAATCTTGCAACTCCATGCATAGAGAGCTATGAGCCACTTTGTGAGGCCTCATTGTTGAGAAACCTTGCATGTAATGGTTCATAGAAGTGTGGTCACTTTTGATCCATACATTTTTGGCACCCACCGTGGGGAAGAGTAGATAAACTTTGTCCTTTAGTTTCTTGCATTTTCGTCATTTTTCGGATTATTTTTCGGAAATTTTGCAGTCTCTAGTTTTTTGTCTCAGAGTATCGTGCGATACTTCTCAGGTATATCACATGATATACCTTACTATACCAATGTGACAGTTCACCCTAGTGAAGAATCGCCTGTCAGTGTTAAGGTATATCACCTGGTGTCGTGCGAATATCACCTGCGTATAGAGAAGTATATCACCCAAACTAAGGTATATCACTCAAATATAGGAAACTGTATCGCACGATACTGGTGACATTTGAGGTATATCACCTGATCTGACAGAGACCTATGGTTCAAGTTTTATCATCCGAATCTGACCATATTTAGTTTGTTGGTTTACTTTACTGTATTTAGATAGGTCTAACCTGCATCTCTTAGTTTAGGTAAATCAGTTTCTTGCAAATATTTTCATTTAGATTTTGGATTTTGCTAACCTTGTGGGCCTAACTAGTTATGGTTGTAGGTGCCTTTACTTAAGAAGTTTTCCAAAAATCACATGTCAAAGAGGGCTACTAACGGTTTTTGCAGGGCTGCCCAAAAAGCATAAAAAAATAATTTATTTATTTTTTGCTTGTGATTTATTTCCTTCCAAGTGTGGCATTCACTAATTGTATTAGGAACTTTAATACCTTGTGAAAGAGATTTTGAGGTGGTAGGAGAAGTATGCTCTTCACCTATAGGTGAACTAGAAAATCTTGACCCATCTTAAGGTTTTTGGAAGCAAGGGGGTAATCAAATTTTTCTTGGGGTGTTTGGGAGAAGTTTTTGAGATAGGGGAGTATGCTCTTCACCCTCGTGGTGAACCAAAAACCTTGAACCTCAAAAATCATCCATTCTTTGTTTAGTTTAGGATCCTTTAGTAGGCCTGCTCTTGAGCAATCAAGAGGAACGACCCAAGTGGGGACAACCTTGTCATCATTTTCCTTGGTGGCAAGTGATTCCAACTCACTGTAATCTCAAGGCTATCGAGGACACAAAACCTTGGTAGACATAACACTTGTCTTCACTTGATGCGAGTAGCTCATGGGATTGCAACCATGGGGAAAACATTGAGCAAGAATGCTTAAGGTACTCTTGCGGCCGTGAGGTCCTAGTCCTTTATGAGGAGCAAGAGGGGTGTTGTGAACGGAAGCCCTTATTAAGAACCATTAGATAGAAGCCACCTTGTTTAGCCGCTTATTTTCTTAGTGCAAGGATTGATCCAAGTGGTTTACCCAGATCACCTTAAGATACTCACCATATGTGTCCCTTTGGTTGTGTCATTTGAAACTTCCACGACAAAGCCAATATCTCTCGTGGGTAACCACTTGGTGTGAGGCAAGGGGGCATTAAGTTGTGGGCTAAGTTGGTAAGTATTGAGGCTTGACCTTTTTAAGATAGATTTGCTTGAATTGTCTTCGGTTGTGTGATGCCAGTGTAAACGTTCTTGCATACAAATAATAGATAGCATTCATAGGGTGCTTTTTCAATTCTGATATCACAAGTGTTTGTCTTGGCAAGGTTGCTTTTTCCCTTGTTTCAAGTGTTTGAGACATGTTTGATCCCTCACTATTTCCAAACCTACCAAAATTCTACTGATATTGTGATTGAAATCAAAAACATCAACCCTCAGACCAAAAATTTTGACCAAATAGACCCAAAAATGTAAATTTTACATAGTTCTGGTCAAGAGTTAAGCAATTTTGTAACAGTATCACGTCCTTTAGAGCGAAATATCACGTGATACTTCGCGGGTCCAAAAAGTATCACCTGCTTTGAGAGGAAATATCGAGTGATAGTTCGCCTCAGATAGACTATCGCCCGACCTACCTGGTGTTTATCACTCAGCTATTGTAAGGTCTATCACCTGGTATAAGGTGAAGTATCACCCAGTTGTAGGTGTATCACCCTGGTAGCCTGGAGTATATTGCCTGGCTAATTTCTATTGTGCTTGCAATTTGATCAGTTTCAATTGCTGTTAGTCAGGTTAGGTCTTGGAGTAGGTTTCTTGCTCTGTCATTTGAGACCTACCTTGACTCTAAATTTTTGGTTTTAGTCCTCCAGGATAGCATCATCTGATTTACGAAATCACTTTGGGAATAATTGTCAAATTAGAAGGCCATTCTTGGTGCCAAGGTTCATCTCTAGGATTGTTAGCTACATTCTTGGAAAATTTTAGTGCTCTTATTGTCCAAATCGCTTTCATTTAAATCTCAATTTAAATTATATTTTGGCCTAGTCCAACCTCCTGGTTCAAAAGTGCAAGGGTAGTCACCCTTTGATTTGAAGCACCTCTTTGACAGTGTTGGTAAAGCCCCTTTTCTATCTTTTCATTTCTCTTTGGACAATAGAGGACTTTGATTATCCTAGTTTGGTGCTGACACTTTGAGAGGTCATCTTATCATTGAGAGTATCTTTCTTTTATGTCAGTTACAACAAAGTACCAAGTCAATCAAGGGAAGTGACCCCCTATTGCCTTTAGCCAGTTACCACCAGTTAAGACTCGTCGACAGCATAAGGGAAAAGGACCCCTTTTTGATCAATCACCTAAGAGTGAATCTGAAGTTTGTTTTAATCCAAAAGCTAATCGTAGTGAAGTGAGCACCTCTTTTGTACCACTTTCATCAAGCATGGACATGAGTTACACTTTCACTCGACAACAAAGAGAAGCCATGAATCAAACTCTTGAGGATATCTTCCAACAACATAGGAGAGAGTACAGTGGTTCTTCTCATGCTAGTCCACCCGGGTCACCTCCCAACAACGTGAGGTATTTTGATGCTCACCAATGAGCCGAGAGACATCATAAGCAAACTCACTTAGATTTAGGGTCACAACACAAGGACTAGAACAATGAATCTAGTGATCACCACATAAATGTAGCCAATGCAATAAGGCATTCAAGACCATCCTCTCCACTTAAAGATACCTCTCGATATGTAAATACAAGATTGAAAAGCATTGAGAGGGAGAAGAAGCCTATTTGGATGAACAAGCTACTAAAAAGGAGAAATTCAGACAACTAGAAGAAGAGGAACATGCATTATTGGACATAAGGAAGAGAGTCACCCAAGAAGAAGAAGATAGACTCTATGCACAACAACTCCAAAGCTGATTCAATGGGAGGGGAACCAATAGTGGGACCAACTCACCCCCATCTACCCCTTCGCCAAGTCCTAGAAGAAGATCAAGGACACCCTCATGATCCCCGAGCCCTAGAGGAAGAAGGGCTTCAAGATATGATCAACATAGGAGATGATCACCTCATAGACATTCAAAGCAACCCTCCCAATGAGCACATCATGGCTCACAACATGGAGGAAGTTATGCCAGATTTGATCATATGGATTTTATGACTATGCAACAAGAACCATCCTTTCAAGCATATGTAGAATGATATGTGGAACATGTATACACCTAAAAATGGTCATCTAGACTATTAGCCCCTTTTGCTAAATCATCAATTGCTTGTTCTTGATCAAATCCTAGCTCTATCATTTATTCGATTATTTTCTATGGGCTAACCATCTTATCCTAAGTCTTTATTTAATTAAAAGGAATATTTCCTCCCCTTTTATTAAATAAAAAGCCCCCACTTTTCCTCTTATCCTAAGTTGCACAAATAAAGCATTATTCTTATTTTATAAAAAGGGAAAAAGCACTTTTTGTCTCATATGGACACAAAAGTCAACTCCTATTTTCTCATTGGAGGATATTTGTGCACATGGATTGCTCCTCTTTCAAGCTCCACCATTGATTAAATCTTTTGCCTCTTAATCTCCATGGTCCATTCCTCCTCATTTCCTTTAAAAGGAGAGCTCTCTTCTTCATTCTAGATCCCCAACTTTTTATGCTAACTTTATGCTGCAGGATTTCTAGGTCACTTTGGAGCTTTTGAAGATTTGGAGCATTCTTAGCATCTACATCTCATTCTTGCATTCTACATCTCATTCTTGCATTATTAGCTTAGCTTCATATTTATGCTTTCTTAGATTAGTTTCATTTCTATGCTCTAGATTAACTCACATAGATTAATTAGCTTGGGTTGTAACACTTGCATATTTCCTTTCATAGCTTAGCTTGCATTTCCATTTCTAGCATAGAATTGCATTGCATTTTCATTCTTGATTCTTGAGGATATTGGCATTCTTTCCCTTGTCTTCATTGAATCTCCCATTGCATGGTTTACTAGCAAGGTTATAGGCTAAATAGCTCTAGCTGAGAGCATTCTTAAAAATCCTTGCACTCCATGCCTAGGGAGCTATGGATTGATTTGTAAGGGCTCATTCTTGAGTTTCCTTGCATGTAATGATCCATAGAAGTGTGACACATTTATAGCACATAGAACAAAACAAGGATCAATTCCTAGAAAGCCTTATCAACAAAGGTGCTAAAGTTCCATATGATTTTGACGTCCACCAAAAGATTAAGAAACAAAATCCTTCAACCAATGAGGTGATCATGCAAATGCAGAAGGATATAGAAAGGATGAGGGCTCCTAAGAGCACATTTAATTTGGACTCCATATGTCCCAACCCGATTGACAAGAGTGTGGTGTTGGTTGAGTTCCCTAAGAAAGTTGATTTTCCAACCTATGACAAATATGATGGCGTTGGTGACCCTCATGACCATGTTCGACAGTTCTACATAATGATCTTTTCTTTTCATCATGAAGACTCCTACTTGATGAGATTATTTCTGAGGAGTCTCAAAGGTCAAGCCATGGAGTGGTTCACCAACCTTACTCCTCCAGTAAAGTCATTTAAAGAACTCATCCAAAGATTTGTTCAGCATTTTGCTTATAATCTATCAAGGTCGGTCACAATGCTTGATTTGTGCAAGCTTAAACAAAATCAAGGAGAACCTTTTGTCACTTTCCTACAAAGATGGAGACGTTTGTGCTCAAAATATCCAAGGAAAATTCCTAAGGAGGAAAGAATAGACATCATTGTGAGTAACTTAGTGCCGGAATTAAGATATGAGGTAAGAAAGATACCATTTAATTCTTTTGATACCATGGTAGAAGTGGCATGTCGCATAGAGGATGTCCTAAAAGAACAAGGAATTTTGGCTAAATCAACTAATAACAACAATGGCCAAAAAAACAACAATAATGGTTATAAGGACAAAAAGAACTCCTATTGGAACAAGAATAAATAGGTGGTCAATGACAGAGTTGTTGACTCACCACAACCTAAGAATGAAGGAGTTCTTAATCTCTCCAATGCGATACAAGCTATGAAGCTGCAAGCATCCTCAGGACAACAAGAGAACAAACCCAAGTATCAAGGGAAACCTAAGAAGGAAAAGAGACAATTCACCAAACTTGGGGACTCCTATGTAGACATTTTCAAGACACTAATTGCTCATAATTTGGCGCAACCTCAGGATCCTGCCAAGCACCGCATACCCGATCCTAAACCTCATTGGTGGGATGAGAAAGCCTTTTGTGTCTTCCACAATGGAATTGGACATGATATAGAAAATTGTTTTAGGCTTAAACATCTTGTCCAAGACCTCATTGAAAGTGGGTGATTACAAGTTGATGGTTTAACTACTAATGTAGATCATAAGGCTTTTAAAGAACCCTTTCCCAAATATGAGAAAGGGGAGAATTCTAACAGCAAGCATGGCAAGGCTGCTATCAACTATACCTACACAAATGCTGAAAATGTTATTAACATGCTTGAAGTGGCTGATGACAATATCAACATGATGAGAGGGAAAGATTCTTATGGATATGATGTGGATTCAACTCCAATGTCTGATGAAGGACCTGTTGTGGTGCTAAGAGGTCCTCACTCACAAAGGATTCCCCAATCCCTCAATGCTGTCACTAGGGGTCAGGCTCAAGCTCCCATTATTATCAGAGGTCCTAGCTCTAGCAAGTCTAAGTAGCCCATGTCCAAGGGTGTTCTTCCTAAATCTATTGTTGGTCCTGATTCCAATTATAACCTTATTGACCAATTACAACGTACACCAACACAGATATCTATTTTTGAACTTTTAGAATTGTCCCCTAAGCACAAGCGTGTCCTCGAGGATGCTTTGTGAGCAGCCAGTGTCCCTAACAACTTAGATATTGATCAATTCTAGAATATGGTCAACCATTTGGCTAGCCCTCATTACCTCACTTTCTTAGAAGAAGATGACAAATCCATCAGTCACCCACATAACTTGGCCTTACACATCGAAGTCATGATTCATAAAACCTGTGTCAGGTATGTATTGATAGATGGGGGTGTGGGTCTCAATATTTGTACCATGAGTTTGTTGAAGGCTCTAAGATATTCTGAAGAAGTCATTGACATAAGGAAAAAGATCACAATCAAAGCATATGATGAAGCAGAAAGAAGTTCTAAGGGATTGGCCATTTTTCCTATCCGCATTGGTCCAGTAGAAAAGGACATCTTATTTCAAATTGTTGATGTTGGTCCTTTAGCCTACAACATTTCGCTAGGTAGGCCATGGATTCATGAAATGCAAGCAGTCCCATCAATGTATCACCAATGTGTTAAGTTTCCCCATAATGGTGTAGAAATTTGCATACCTGGAGATAGTGCTTTGTCAGTTAATAACATTTCTGCTGGATCACATGTACCTTTGAATAGGGAAGCTGAAAGTCCTAGTATTTCACTTGAACAATGCAAGCAGAAGTTTAAGACCATAGATCTTGGGATGGGAGATTATAAAATTGATTCTTTTACAAAAATGCCGATCTCTCCTAGGTCTTATGGGAAACCATCACCAAATATGAAACCTTCATCATCAACAATGACATTATTTGGAAAATTTGTTGAGTCTTTGGTTCCTACTCAGGAAGAGAAAGAGGAAGTCACCGTAAGGGACTAGATCTATCATGAGGAAAAATACCAACACAATGAGAGCTTTTCTCCTTCACCTAAAGCTTATGGGAGAGGGTATATGTTGGTTAAAAATATGGGTTATCCAGGATATGGTGCCCTTAGCCATAGGTTGGATGCTAAAGCTAAGCCTCTTAACCATGCCCTTTTTGGATGAAAGAATAGGTCAACAAATGGCTTAGGTTTTGAAAATAAGAAGAAGAAAGGTGTCCCTGTCCCAGATGCGACGGACAGTGACAGTGATTCAGACTACACACCTGATCTTTCTAATCAACAAGACATGTCTGATGATTGGGTGCCTTCAAAAAATCTTCTTTGGGGAGATTCAAAAGATTTGATACTTGACGGTCCTACTATCCCAGCTACGATGGATAGTGACTATATGAATGCTAGATTGACAATGGAAAGTGTTGCTATCCTAACTACGATAGATAGTAACAATGCTAGCATTAGAGAAGGGGAAACCTTTCCCAACCTTGAGGCTTCTACATCACGAGGCCCAAATGATGATTTAGACATAGACTCACATGAGTATGAATGGGACTCACTTTCAGATGCAATAGTTGATTTGGACATGGATGTTGTCCATACTTATAGTACCCAACCTGATGTGACCAACGAGCTTAGTGTAGGACTAGAGGATTGTACTCCTCGAATTGCCTTAGTGGTTGACGCTTCATTTGGTAGGACAAATCCCAACTTGGGTATCCTCGGAGGGGACTTGATGAATCCTGATTGTATGGTCATCAGAGATAACACCTTTCACATAAATAAAATTGAACCAGTCATTGACCTACCCCTTGTTCACTATGACCTAATTGACTGGTCTCAGCGCCATCAAGAGCCTAGATTCCTCACTTTTCAGAATGACTATGAACTTGCCTGCTATCTGAATTCTCTTGAACCTGTGGCTTCTTCCACCAGCAAACCGATAACAAGTATGACAAAGCCTGATATTAAGTACCTTAGTCTAAAAATAAAAGAAAAAGAAAGAAAGAAAAATAGGTCTGATGGCAAAAACCACTTTGTGGCGGTATCAGAACCAAAAATAGTAAAAAGAGATGATGTATCTAAGGGTGAAAACCTCTTTGAGGTGCCTAAGGATGGGGTACTTAATAACTTGCCGAGTTATTTTTAGGACAAATCATCAGTATTGATTGAGCCAACAAAACTAGTTAATTTGAACATAGAAGAAGCTCCTCAAATAATTCATCTTGCTTAGTCTTTATCAAAAGAAGAAACCAAGGCATATATATAATTCTTACAAAAGAAGAAAATTAATTTTGCATGGACCTATTCTGACATGCTAGGGCTTGACACAAATCTTATAATGCATCACTTATCCATAGCTCCAAGAGTCAAACCAGTGAAACAGAGACTCATAAAAATGCATCCACATGTAGCTCTCCTTGTCAAAGCGGAATTAGAAAAACTTTTGAGAGCTGGATTCATTAGAGCCATCGATTATGCAGAATGGATCTCAAACATAGTACTAGTTTCCAAACATGATGGGTCCATTCATGTATGCACAGATTTTAGAGATTTAAACAAAGCATGGCCAAAGGATGATTTTCCACTTCCAAACATTGACATGATAGTGGACATGACAGCGAGCTATGAAATATACTCTCTAATGGATGGTTTCTCAGGATATAATCAAATTAAAATAGCTCCTGAAGACCAAGAGAAAACAACGTTCACATGTGCATGGGGAACCTATTGCTGGAACGTCATGCCATTTGGGTTAAAGAATGTAGGAGCAACACACCAATGAGCTATGACCACAATTTTTCATGATATGATGCATAAGAACATGGAAGATTATGTGGATGATACCTTGGCTAAATCAAGAAAAAGGGATGCACTCCTTCCCAATTTGGAAGTAATTCTTGATCGCATGGAACAGTTTCAACTCAGATTGAATCCAAAGAAGTGTGCATTTGGTGTCACCTCAGGCAAACTTTTAGGATTTATAATATCAGCAAAAGGTATAGAGGTTGATCCTGAAAAGGTCTAAGCAATTTTAGATATGCCACCTCCAAGAAACATTAGTCAGATGAGAAGTCTTCAGGGATGACTCCAGTCAATTAGGAGGTTTATCTCATAGCTGGCAGATAGAGCACAACCCTTTAATAAGACACTACATATGGGTTCTTCTTGTGTATGGAATGAGGATTGCCAAAAGAGCCTTGATCAAATAAAATAGTATTTAGCTAATCCTCCAATTTTGATGCTGCCTATTCCTGGGAGACCATTGATTTTATACATTTTAGCAATAGAGTCTTCCTTGGGGGCATTTTTGGCTCAATTAGATGATACTAGGAAAGAAAGGGCCATATACTATATCAGCCATACTCTAGTCTCCTATGAGATCAATTATAATAACATTGAGAAGTCTTGTCTTGCAGTGGTGTTTGCTTCTCAAAAGTTGCGACACTATATGCTTGCTCATACTATAAATTTGGTTGCAAAAATTGATCCTCTTAAGTACTTTCTTAGTAAGGCTTCCCTCATGGGTAGAATTGCTAAATGGATGATGGTCTTAACTGAATTTGACATAGAGTACGTTGAAAGGAAGGCCATCAAAGGGCAAGCTATTGCTGACCAATTAGCTGATTTCCCAATTAAGGATAGTATGCCTATTCAAGTGGAATTCCCAGATGAACACATCCTATATATGACTACTCACACTTGGAAAATGTTCTTTGATGGTTCCCACATGCAAAATGGATCAAGTATTGGAGTATTATTTGTCTCTCCACATGGGTACAATATTCCAAAGTCTTACAAACTTTTATTCCCATGTACGAATAATATTGCAGAATATGAAGCTTTAACCAATGGATTGAGAATGGCTATAGAATGGAACATAACAGAGTTACATGTCTTTGGGGATTCCCAGTTAATCATCAACCAAGTCAATGAGGAGTATCACACTAAGGATGATAAATTGATACCCTACAAAAAGATGGTTGACTCATTGAGATGTTACTTTACATTTGTGACATTTCAACAGATCCCTAGGACAGAGAACAAAGCTACAGATGCTATGGCCACATTAGCTTCACTCCTTTGGTTGGAAACACATGAATCAAGATTCGAATTCCTGGTGGAAGAGCTACACCATCCCATCTTTGACTCATCTGAAAGCCATGTCATTTGTACCCTTGTCACACATGAGTCTTCCCGATATGGTGCTATCTATTCATATCTTTGTGATGGCATCATCCCCATGGCCTGAATGTTGCTTAGGGTAGGGTATTATTCACCCATAATGTAGATAGATGCAGTAGCTTTTGCTAAGTCTTGTAAAAAATGTCAAAAACATGGAAACCTGATTCATGCTCCAGGTAGGGAGCTGATTCCTTCTGTTTCTCATTGGCCATTTCAGCATTGGGCCTTTGATCTAGTTGGGTAGATTCATCCCAACTCATAAGGTGGACATAAGTTCATTATTATTGCCACTGACTACTTCACAAAATGGGTGGAAGCTGTGCCACTTTCTGTTGCTTCAGGGAAGACTATCTCTTTGTTCATCTTGAATCATATTATTTGCCGATTTGGAGTGCCTTCTGAGATTATCACTGATAATAGAGGTTAATTCAAGAATAAGGACCTAAAGCATTTATGCAAAAAGTTTAAAATCAAGCAACATTGGTCCTCCATCTACTTTCCATAGGGAAACAGATAGGTGAAAGCCTCCAACAAGACCATTCTTAAGATCCTTCATCGGACAGTGAACAAGAATGGTAGGGATTGGCACTTGCAAATCAATCCCACACTATGGGCTTACAGAACTAGCATTCATACACCTACAAGAGCTACTCCTTTTTCTCTTACCTATGGCATTGAAGTGGTATTGCCTTTAGAAGTCAAGATACCATCACTCAGAGTCTCACTCAAAGGATTGATAACAGATGAGGATTACCGTGCCATGAGGTTACAGGAACTAGAACTTTTAGATGAGAAGCGTAAGGCTTCCTTTGATCATATGAGAGTGTATCAGAAGTGTATGTCCAAGGCATTCAACAAGAAGGTTTGCCCTAGAGAGTTTCAAATAGGTGATCTTGTTTTACGAGAGAACCCTAAGAACCAACAGAACAAAGAACAAAAGGGTAAGTTTGAACCTAACTGGCTTGGACCATATGTCATCACAACTGCTTTTGGTAGAGGTGCATATTTACTATGAGATCCAGATGGAGAATAGCTCCCTGATCCCATCAACATTTTTCACCTCAAGAAGTTCTATCCTTGATGCCCATTTCTATCTGGGGGCATCCTTTGTACATATTTTATGATCCTGAAAAAAATACCAAAAAAATTGATATATGATGCTGGAAAAATCCTAAAAAGCATAAAAAGTCCTGAAAAATATAAAAAAATAAAATAAAAAATAATAGAAAAAGTGCCTTGGTGAAAACCTATAAACAGGTGCCTTGGTAGCAAAAATTAAAAAAAAATAAAAATGAAAAAGAGAAAAATTGCAATAAAAATCCACGTGGTGAAAACTTGGAAACAGGCGCTACTTGAGGCCTTTGCACCCCTATTTGTTAGCATGCATCCTCGACACTTAGTCACTTTCCATCATGCCTTGACCTTATTTAACTTGGTCTGGAATTGGTCTTTATCTTTTTCCAGAGGGCATAACTATTTGCATAGGTTCTTTAGGGGCGTTCGTCTCTTGGGGCATTTCCAAATAGGTGTTTTTCAACACCACCTCAAACAATGTTTTTCAACACTACCTTTGCGTCAAGTGTTTCTTAACACTTATCAAATGTCTTACCCAATAGTCCAAGTGTAATGCAATATTTCTCATTGGCAAATGTGATAACCAGAGTCTGACTCTATGACCAACACACACGCACTTAAACAATCAACTCATTGAGATATGTTGACTTTATTTTTCTTTGTGTGCTGTCTGTGAGGATTTCTTTGATGAGTGGTCTCTCCCTGAGAATTTTTTGATGATGCATAGCTAGAAGACTGAGGGTATGAGATCATGTTTTCTTTCTTTATCTACTTGTGGGTATATTTTGTTGATCCTAACTGCCATGAGCATTTATGCTGGTCTTACTTGACACTATGGATTGACAAGGTATTATCCTTGACTATTTTGCGAGTGCATGCTTCTAGTTATCCTGACTTTCATGTGTCTTGATACAAGAATAATCTCACCATATCAAACTTAGGTAATCTCATTGCATTAGTCATCTTGACCCATATGTCTTTGATGACTAGGTGGGATTTCCACATTTCAATCTAATATAGATCATATTCATATTCACATAGTCATACTAGTGTGCATTGTATGATCTTATGACCCTACCAATAATGCTCGATGATGATAATTAGATGTCTATAGGTGTTGTGACCTTGCAAGTCAACCACTTTCATAGTAGCTTGCATTCTTAGGTTCATCATAGTTTAGTTTTTGCATCTTGCATATGGAGAGAGCTCTTCTTTTTATCATCTACGGACTAGTTGGTCAATTGTGCTCATTTTCTAATTCTTCTTGATCATATCTTTCATTTTTGGTATTTCATATCACATAATTTTCTATCCATTTTTGGACTCGAAATCAAAATCCAAGTCGTGTTTCCAAATTTTCTCATTCTTCTATGCAGTTGACTAACCTTTTGAGGCATAATTCTTCGATCTTTGATGGAATTTCTTCCTTTCCATGTCTTTCAAACTTCTAGTCTTCCATTCACGCCACTTCTTTTCTTCTAATTCATCACTGGGGCATGTTTCATTGCTTATTGGTTAATCTAATTAACCTTTACCTTCAATTATGATTTCCTTATGATTTGATCAACCTTATCGATTTTCTATTTCTCCTCTACCTGATTTTGATATCGATTTCGAGGGGGCAGTATTTATGGGATTCTCATCCCCGATTCCTTGATTTTCCTAATTTAGACATCTTTTGTGAGCTTTTGCTGAAATTTGAGATTCTTATCTCTTACTTTGAATGTGATCCCAAATCGACCTCATGTTCAAAGGCCTTTGTTTATGTTTTTTCGGGTGTGATCCTGAATTGACCTCACATCTGGGTTATTTTGTGATCCCAGATCGATCTCACATTTCAACTTCATTCTTTGACTACATGTGTTCCCAAATCGATCACACATTAGTCAAAGAGGGGCAAATGTATGCACCCAAAAATGGTCACCTAGACTTTAGGCCCCATTTATTTGATTTATGAACCCTGAATCATTTTTATCAATAATCAATATTTTCAACATTATCAATTTCTTGATCAAGTCTTAATTTTGATCATATATTGGATTTTTATCCTATGGGTCAACCATTTATCCTAAGTTTTTATTTACTTAAAAGGAATATTTCCTCCCCTTTTATTTAAATAAAAAATCCACACTTTTCTTCTTATCCTATGTTGCACAAATAAAGCATTATTCTTATTTTATAAAAAGGAGAAAAGCACTTTTTGTCTCATATGGACATAAAGTCAACTCCTATTTTCTTATTGGAGGATACTTGTGCACATGGATTGCTCCTCTTTCAATCTCCACCGTTGATTGAGACTTTTGCCTCTTAATCTCCATGGTCCATTCCTTTGCATTTCTTATAAAAGGAGAGCTCTCTCCTTCATTTGGATATCCATCTCTTTCATGCCATTGTTATGCTGCAGGTTTTCTAGGTGCATTTGGAGCTTTTGGAGATCATTGCTACATCAAGCTCTTCTTGGATTTCCTCATTGCTCCATAGTTTAGACTTCATTTCTTGCATTATCTTAGCATCCATAGCTTCATTTCATAACTTAGTTTCCTTTTATGCAATAGATTAGCTTCACATAGCTTAATTAGGAGGGATTGTAAAACTTGTGCTTTCCCTTTCATAGTTTAGTTGGCACTTTACTTTCATAGATTAGACTTCCTTTCAAGCATTGCATTGTTATCATTTCGCTTAGCTTGCATCTTCATCTTTAATCTAGTTTGCATTGCATTTTCATAGTGATTCTTGGGGATATTGGCACTCTTGCCCTTGTCCTCATTCAAATCTCTCATTGTATGGTTGACTAGCAAGGTCACAAGCTCAATAGCTCTAGCTGAGAGCAAATTCATAATCTTGCAACTCCATGCATAGAGAGCTATGAGCCGCTTTGTGAGGCCTCATTGTTGAGAAACCTTGCATGTAATGGTTCATAGAAGTGTGGTCACTTTTGATCCATACAACACTCACACCAATAAATGCATAGAAATGAAAATAAACAATAACATGTGGAGAATAGTAAACATGCGGAAAAACATCCATAATGAGATACACTCACAGTACACTAGAGTACTACTCATAGTTACTAGACCTAGATGTGAGAGTACTAAGCATAGGGAGTATGCATACCCACATAGGTTATTTCTAATATTTAGGGACTCCATACTTGCATGGGTCATATCCTACACTTAGAGACTCAAGTACCATATACCACTCATATGGATCACTCATGACATATGGGGACTCAGTATTTTCCACTTCCTACATGGATCAATCATTGACATCTAGGGTTTCCAATTTGTCTTATTTAATGTTTATACCCAACTCATTTTATTATATTTTCACTATTTACAAAATCCTTGATGTGTCTTATACCTCCCACTTATGGACCAAGATCCACATAAAGAGATACTCCCTACACCTACTGCAGTCACCTAGTCGTATAGCTCGACATACAAATGAGACAATAACAATAAGCCCACTTGCATAGTCTACACTGATGATATGAATAAAATACTTCATCCACTTAGTCTACACTAAGGATGTGATAAACTAAAACTTGTCCACTTAGTCTACACCAAGGAAATGAGAATAACATGCATCATCTACTTGGTATATACAAAGGATGTAGATAACATAACTACCAACAAGTAATCAAAGTAAGAATAGGAGGATCATCAACTCCCACAACACTCAAGGCATAAAGCTGAGAAATTGTATATAAGGTACATATATTATAGTAGCTCAATTGGACTCTTTTCCAAGAGCATATATTTCCATAGAATCCCACATACATATCACTAAAATATGAGGATGGATTTCAAAGCTCAAAAGAACAAGAAGCCCCAAATCATGGCTTTAACTAACAAAGCACAAAGAGAACATAATGCATGATAAAAGGATAAAAGATATAAAAATAAGGAGGAAAAGTAAAGTGAGCTCAATTAGTCTGAAACTAGGAGCAGGGGTTACTATGATCCCATCACAAGCATACAACCATGCTTCGAGATGTAGTCTCAACTCATCATAGTGATCATTAACAAAAAATGCAAAAGAAATGACCACAACACCAAACATGAAAACAAGAGAAATATGATAGATCAAATGTATTCTCTATTGACCTATTAGCCAAGAGCATGAATGCCTAGATGATTTGAGATATGTCTCATAATTCACACTCAACCACAAGGCTCGAAAAGGAAAAATAGCCACAAAGGGAAACCATTTCTAGCTATACTAATCAGTTAGGTGCACTAACCTAAAAAATAATTTAAAACCCAAGGTTTGGATCATGGTAATAAGTAGCTAGAATGTACTCTATTCATTTCAATTTCACAATCCAACTACAATCATGGGATATATCAAAGGCCAATTTACAAAAGACGTTGACATAATGATAATCCAAAACATGAGACTACACAAAATGAGGTGCACATAAAAATACCAAAAAATAAAACTCAAAATATCATGAAAAAATTAAAACCTATTGGTTCTTAGGATCCCACTAATCCAAAAATGCAATAAAATTCATAATTTAAAGATATGAGACAAAATGCACAACCTAACAATGTGAAATTTCAAGTACAAATTTACCCCAAATGAGAATCAAAAGAGCTCAAGTAAGTGGGGAAAAAATATATACACACCGCACATATAAATTTCAACAAACTTAAATCAATTAACCAAAGAAACAAGGAAGTAATGAAGAGTCCTACCTCTCAAATGAACAAAAACACCAAGATAGAGGATGGAATTTATACACTCTATGAAATTGAATAAGAATCCATGCAAAATGTAGCAACCAAAAAATGATTACAATGAGCCACTACTCACAAAAATCCAACAAACGAGTGATTCCTAACAATAAAAAGATCGAAATCTCTCAAATAGGTTTTTTTTTTTGGCAATTCTTGGAGTTAAAAATGCATAAGTGTAAAATGAGTTCCAATTTCTCATTAAAAAGTCATTTTTTATCAAAAGTGAAAAATGCTAAAATAAAATGCCTCTTAAATAAAAAAATTAAAGCCCAAATTAAAACTCCCAAAAAGCCTAGGGGATAAATTAATTAAATTCCCACAATTGGACTACACCCAAAGAAAAATTGCCAATAATTAGTTAATCAATAATTAATCACGTCGATAAACATGCATTAATATATAATATAATTAATACCACTACAAAAATGCCTAGATCCTGAGACAGATAAGGGGTCTAAACAATATGTAAATAAAATCTAGGCTCTTTCCTACATGGCAACTCAAAGGCAATTATACAAATCAGATTATGTTGTTCCATCTAGGAATGATATTGGATAAGTATGCAAAGAAACCAATGTTACTATGTCCTATAACCATTGTCAAGGATAAAGAAACGCTCACACCTACAACTTAGGTAGAATGATGTCTGGTGCCTTCTCACTAAAAATGCACACATCAAGCTCAACTGAAAAAATATATATATAGTTAAAGAATATGCATATAATGAATAATAATTGAAGGGACCAAAATATTGTGTAGACCTCATGAATGAGTAACTAAAACCCCTCTTCCTACAACATGTTAGATAGGATTTATAAACTAGTAATTTAAGTATAATAGTAAATAAGATTTCCTTTTAATTAAATCTCTAAAATAATCATTATTTAACATTTAAAATATATAGTAGTGAAAACTCCAATTAAGATATCTATCTTTTGGAAAGAGCCACTATTGGATAAGTTTTATTTTGTCATTGATGGAAACTACACACTTTATTTATGACCATTTTGGATAATTTTGGACTTAGAGTTAACTGATTGATCCAAATAGTTAAGTATGAGTAGGATACAAAATCAATGTACAAAATAGAAAGGTATGGGTTCCATTTGGATTACATAGATAGGATTTGCATTTAGATATTATATACTATATATTCCTATGATTGCATAATCTAAAGTTATGTTTTGGAGGAGTTATAAAATATTCTTGATTGGGTTGGCAGAGAACTAGTTGGGATAAAGTATAGAATAGTTGGATTGATCATCAATCTTGTTAGATCAATGATATGCTCGGTTTGATGGATGATCTGGGTTGAACCAAAATTTGTTGACATGATTTGATTTGGGTTAAGGTTAGCATAAAGTTATATTTCTACATGTTGCATCATTATTTTATGAAGCCAACCTAATGAGGAGTTAGTGTTGAGATTGGGTATATATGAGCGATTTTTTGTGAAAAAAAAGAGTGAACATGATGAAGGATTGCTGACATGCTAATGAAGTACAAAGCTAGTTTTTTATGATCATAGAAATTTTTATGTGCATTCTCAAATAACTATTTTGGCATTATTGCTATTTTTATTAGTTTAATTTTGGATTGTAGTCCAAATTGGGGTTGTAGCCCTAAATTTTGTAATCATTGGGTTGTAGCCCAAGTTTTATATCTAAGAAGTATGATCTAGGATGTAAGTATAAATTCTTATGAACTAACCTCTTTGTAATCAATCCTTTAATAGGATTATTACTTCTTCAAATAGTAATTTCTTGTGGGTACCATCCCCACCATGGTTTTTCCCCTAATAGGGTTTCCACAGAAAAAAAATCATGTTATGATGTGTTCATTCATGATTACTTTCAATTGTTTCTATTTTATTTTCATTGGTATATGGTTGTGGTTGTGCATTAAGTTTAAGAAACCAAAAAGTGAGAGAACATTGATTCACCCCCCTCTTACTATTCTTCAATCCTAACCATTGGTATCAAAACTTTGTGCCTTTAAAGAAGTATAACCTCTTGAGGAAGGTCCTAATGGATGAAATGGGTGGTAGAGTTCAGAAGAAACTCTTGATTACACTTGAGGATGTTGAAAATTCCAGTGTAGAGAAATTGAGTTAAAATAAAAAATGAAGGAGGCTGAAGGTTTCATTAAAACTCTCTAGGATCATTTGAACAAATCTTGATCTATGAGGAAAGAACTCATTAATCAAATACAAGTGAAGGGAACCTCAGATGATGTATCAAAGGAGAAATTTGATCATTATGAGAAACTTGTTATAGAAAAAGAAAATTTGAAGCATGAGATGGACGCTATGGTTATGAAGTTGTCAAAGGAAATTGATGATAGGAAAAAGAATGAAGAAAAACTTGAGAAATCCTTGGAAGAAAAGTCTGATGAATGTCATAAGCTAAATTTTTTGATTGGTTAGATGCAACTTGATCTTGATCAAACAAAGCACAATAATAAGGAACTTGGAAGGCTGAATGAGATACTAAGAAGTGAAATTGTAGAAGAAAATGAGTTCAAAGAAAAGTTCAAATCCAACATTGCAAATATTGATGAGAAATTGGAAAGGAAAATACTAGTTGGAGATAAATAAGGATTGGGAAATGAAAATGGGGAAAGTTCAAGATATGCTAAGGAGAACAATAAATAGGTTGAAGAACCCAAGTAGACACCTAAAAGATAGGTAAATGGAAATAAATTGAATGGAAGATTCTTTACTTGTAATAAAATTGGTCACAAGGAAAACCAATGCTAGAGAAGTCTTAATGCACCATCTTTTTTAGGATATTGTTTTACATGTGGGAATTATGGTCACAAGTCAAGTGATTTTAGAGTCAAGATGAGTAGACCGATGAAAAAAGGTAATATTACTTATTACAGATATAACAATCTTGGACATATAGCAAAGGAATGCAAATATAATAATATTGAAGTCAATATGAGAGGTCGAATTAAAAGAAACAATGTGAGGAATGACACTAAGGGTAAGGTGATTGACTTATAAGGAGTAAGGAAGGAAATGAGAAAGAAATGTGTAAGGAAAGAGTAGATTGATTCATCTGGAAAGATCACACTAGATTCTAGTGTTGAATTTTCTACATCTAGCTGATTAGGTCATAGTGATACTCCTAAGAGTTAATTTTTTTGTCATTAGTTATGAGGAAGTTATTATGTTTGTCAAAGTCATTTAGTAAGGAAGAAAAGATGAGTTGGTAAGGCAGAGAAGGAATTTTGTAAAAGGAATAAGTAAAAAGGGAATTTTGGTAAAGAGGAAGCAAGTATAGGCACCAAGCGAGGAAAAACCAAGAACCAAGAACCATGTTCTACCAAGAACCAAACCGATAAGAGAACTCAGTTACTGAGTTAAAGAAAATGTATTATCAAGAAGAATAGGCTGACACTAGAAGACTTATAAGTACATTGAACCTGGACACTAATTAGAAAATGGTTTACCAATCTTGAGGAGATCATATAATAGAACATTGGAGATTGAAATTTAATGATTACACATGATTACAAGGTGTGATTAGATAATGAGAATTACAGATGAAATATGCATTGAAAGTGTACCCAATGCTAGCATCACTTTAAAATTGGATATAAGAAGATGAGAGTATGAATATTGTGAGTGGTATTATATGCATGTGTGAAGATAAATTGGAGATTGCATGCATGAAGTAGATTAGAGAAGAAGGTTAATGAATAGTGAAGGTACCAAATAATAGAGTATTAATGAATAGATTCATAATTGAGCTATCAAGTACTGAATTGATAGTGTAATGGATACACAATATGAGGTAATGAATTGATGAGCACACAAAGTTTGAATAGCATTTGTTGATGCAATTTTGACAGACATTTTGTTATTTTTGATTAAGGAGTAATCAAAAGTGTATGTCTCTTAACTAAGCAGATCCTAATAGATCTTAATTGTAAATCCTTTAACCATGTACAATTCTTAGATTAGAGTTGTGAAATCTCTTAATAGAGTAGACTTAACAGTCTTTAGAACACTTAACTGGGTTAATATCGTTAATAGAGTAAGCTATCAGAAATAGCTAAACATTGTATCTCTAATCGAGAAACTTTATTCTGTAGTAGTGAAGTTTTGTGGGTGTCATCCCCACCATAGTTTTTATCCTCTAACAAGGATTTATGTGATACCAAAATAATTGTGTTATGTGTTGATTATCAGATATTTTATTTTTTTCATGTGATGCATGTAAATGTTAAGGAATTAGTAAATGAATGTAAAGATAAGTTTGAAAGTATTTTAAGTACTGAATCACCCCTCCCCTCTCAGTACTTATCTTTCCACAGCTGAATCCAAAAATTGGTATTAGAGCTCAGTCTCTTATTAAGGAGTTTAGTCACTTGAGAGCAAAGATCTAGAAAGATGAAAAGCTACAAGTAGAAAAGAATAATTGATAGTATGGAAACAAAGATGAATATTTCCAATGATAAAATTGAAGAGTTGAGCAAGAAATTGAAACACTCAATCAGTAAAAGGAAAGAGTTAGCACATCAGTTAAAAGATAATCAAGATCAAGTTGAGGAATTGAAAAAACTATCAAAAGGAAGAATGTTTGATGAATTTGATGCTATCATATCAAAAATATTTGAAAAGATAAATAATCTGGTTGATCAGGTGAAAACACTGAAAAGAGAACAAGAAGCATAGTCGGTAAGGATGTGTGAAATCATGGAACAAAAGGGAAAAGATGAGGATTACAAAAGAACTACAAAAGAAGAAAAAATACAAATGAATACAAGATGGGATGAGAAAGATAAATAAATCATGAGGCTAACAAAAAAACACTATAACTTGACATACCAACTTGTTATGGAAAATCAAGGTGTTTCTAGGAAAGTCGATGAAATTGCAGAATTGAGATCTGAGAATGAACACTTGAAGAATGATTTGAAAGCTAAGAAAGATGCCAATGAAATCCTAAAAAGAAACAAATAAGCATGGAATATTCTAGATGAACAAATGAGAAATCAAAGGCAACCAAATGACACCTCTAGACTTAGTTTTAATGCAACCAATACTACCAAGAAGGGTGAGTCCTCCAAAAAAGAAACCAACCAAGACAAAGTTGCTACCCCACCAGAGTCTAAGAAGCCTACATGTTATCATTGTGGGAAACTAGGACATACCAAAAATATCTGTTGAAGTAAGAGATGTAATCCACCAAATTCTCCTAAGTTAAAAGGTCATTTTTATAATTGCAATAAGTATGGACATAAGGCATTTGAGTATAGATCCAAAATTTTGGACACTCCAAGGAAACTAATATTTGATGGTTACTGTAACAACTGCAAGAAATATGGTTAAAAATATGGAGAATGTAGGTCACAAAGGAAAAGTGAGAAATGGGTCCCTAACTGATAGAATGTTGACAACAATTGACAAGGACCTACTATACCATGGGATTATAATACAAGGATTGCTTTCACTGCATGTGGAAGATTTGGTCACATTGCTACAAACTACTTTAGTATGCATGGGTTGAACAATAGGAAATTGTGGAGAAACACTAGAATATATTTTTTCCATCTCCACAGAGTAGGTCACCTAGCTAAGGACTTTAGGTACCAAAAGAAGGATTCTACCAAGGAGAAACTACATGAAAAGACTCCAGTAAACATTGATGAAATCCAAGAACAAATGAATAAGACTTGGAGAAGAAAGACACAAGATAATGGAATAGAATTGAAAACTAGTGATGGCACCACATCCTTTGGATCGGGTGCACCTATCTTCACTTAATCAATCAAGGTATGTATAGGAGCTGATAAGCTAAAGTTTATCTTAAATCGGTTCCTAGATTTAGTGCAAAGATCCATATCATCGTATCAAGATGCATTTGGATAAGATTTGTGAAGTTATGATTTCATATGTTGATAAGTAAAGTATTTGAGTTATGCTACTCCATTCGATGAAGTAAATTATAGTTTGGTTAAATGGAAAAATAAAGTTAGGTAAGTGCATTAAATGCATATTATAGTTGTTGGATGACCTAACCGAAAGGGTAAACTATAAATAGAGGGTATGCTACTTCATTCTTACTTTACATTCTTGCGAGCATATTTGAGTAGTGATAGATGAGATCAAAGAGTATTTCTAAGAATTTAGTCAAGCATTTCAAACATCTACAAGAACACTTGAGGTATTTCTAGAGTTCACTGAGATGAATTAAGAGATTCTATTTGCAAGTCTACTTGAACCCTAGTATTTGTTGATGCATTTTGAGATCAATGGAACCTAAGTTTCAGTAGCCATTAGTAGTTGAGAAGATTGACCTAGTCAATCTAAAGTATAAGATTCCACCCACTGTTTCTATGAAAGTTGATAAAAATAGAGCCTTATCCCCAATCCCGCTAAGAGTTATTTTGATTGAAGATGTTCACACCTTCATTCATTGAAAGATTGAAGATATATGTCAAGCTGAGATTTATTCATGTTACAAGAGGTTGTGTGTAAATGGGAAATTAAAGAATGATCACACACACCTACAAACCAAGGTTTTGGTTCATGCAATGCATGTACCAATAGTATTCAAACATGAGTGGATGAGAATTGTACTAAGAAGATTTCATGATAGGTTTATGTGGCTTGATGGGCTAGTAAAGATAATGAATGATTTTTTACATTTTGTAACTGGATTTCTGGTCAGTGATAGATCGAGTGCCTATAAGAAGACGGATAAGAACAAATTGTGTGAGTTGATAAAAGATAAGTGGGATGGAAGAGGCTTGAAAATTTCTATAGTTGAAGACCCTAAACTGAAATTTGCATTGAACATCATATCATATAGGATATTTCAATTATATTGGGTAGACAGTGTACCCTATGGAGTTGTGGATACTGTATACAAAATGGTGAAAAAGGATACGAAGTTTACTTATGTGAGATTCTGTTGAAACAACTAGATTACAACATGAATACCATTTAGAAGGCAAAGTTAAACACACTGAAGTTTGGTCCACTATTGGTATGTATATTATTTTATTTTCAAAACCCATTTCCAATAGTGGGTGAAGTCACATGGAGTGCAGATAAACCCATAGTTTATCAAATTAGTTATTTTATTCAAAGAAATTTTTATGTTATAATGGATGATATTTCAATAAATTTTAATCTAGAATGCATAAGAGGTATAAGATTCCACTAAATTTAGTGGAAGAGTATAAGGATGAGTTATTTTTTGAAGTGGATACTGATGTATGTATCATAAGGAAAGTAGAACCTAGAACAGAGTGGTTACCCCCGATGGGATATGAGATGAATATAGATGCAACCACTATGTAAATAAAAGAACCATTAGAGAAACCAATGGACATAACTACAACTCAGTACGACACCTATGAAGAGGTGAAAGAGAAAATAAGACTAGGTATATTGATACCGAAAGATATAAGGTAAACATGTAAAATGATTAGTGAATTATCTGATAAATTAGGTATTGTTGATGTTAATGAAATTAAAGATGTTTCTGAGCCTTTAGAAACAAAGGGGAAGAAAATAAAAGTCATAAATGAAACCCCTAGTCTTGTTGGTGTAAGACCATCTACTTGGTCTACCTCTACACTAAGAGGAAAGAAGAAAATATAAGTAGATCCTATGAAGACAAAGACTTATGTCACGAAAGCAAGGCTACTAGAAGGCCTAGGAGAAAATTGAAACTACAAGAGGAGAGTGATACTAAGTTGGATGACTTATCATAATTCAAGATATCTTCGAGAAAAAAGAATAGAAATCTTGATGAATTCCTTAAGACATTGGAGAAATATGGAGCATATTTAGTCATGGAGCAATTAAAGTTTGACACAAGCAATGATGAGGAGAAGGGAAAAATAGAAGACATATTTATTGTCACACTACACAAATTTAGAATTATACCAGTTTAGGTAGTACAACATCTTGACAAGGAACTATATAAGAGAATAGATGCAAGATGAAAATATACTATTGCTACAGAGAAAGAAATGAGGGAAAGGTCCCTTGCAAGCACAATCTCGGATTTGACAAAGAGAGGAATAAGAGATACTTTAAATGAGTACATCAAAAGATTAAAATTGAAGGGAAGAGATTTAGCATAATGGTTGGTCAATTAGAGGAAGTACAAAAGGATACCGATGATCTTTGGAGAAATATCTTTTCCATTGACCAACCGACAATTGAAGATGTAACAGCTAAAGAGGATAAATCCAAGACATTTGGATTGATAAAAAAACATGCATTAAGTCATTATAGAAGATATTATTGAATGAGATCCTGATGAAACAATTAAAGAAGATGAAAATATAATGGCAACCAAGGCCATAGAATCAAAAGCCATGGATATAGATGATTTGTCTACAATAAGATTGTTAACAAAAGAGACATTAATTTTACAAGCAATGGATTTTCTGGAGATGGAGATGACTAATGCTACACCTACTGACACTGAGAATCCTACTAAGCTAGTTAAGGAAAATGAACCAAAAGAGACCGAGGAAAAGACACCAAAAATTGAAACCACTCAAGGTTAGAATATAGAGTCGGTGACCCCCATTGAGACTACTGAACAAAAGAAGGAACCAAAGAAGGAAAAATAAAAGGTATAAGAGAAGAAAGAGGAAAAAAAATAAAAGGAAGAAATAAAAGAGAAGAAACAAGAGTAACAAAAGAAGGAGAAGGAAGATAAAATAGAATAAACTTCAACTCAATCTAATGCAAAGAATGCATCAAGTTTAAAGAGAAAGTCTAAGAAGAGGAAAGTAGAAAAAGAGGTAGATATAAATGAGGTTATAGTTATACCAAAGGTTGAATATACAACCATGATCCCTAAGGAATTCTATGAGTTTAGTGACTTGTTAAAAATAAAAGCTACACAAGACAACCTTATAGCCAAAAAGAAGAAAAATGATGTATTGGAGCATATTAAGAGCATTTTGAATCAGATTGTTGCTAAGGATGTTAATATGATTTAGAACAACAGAGAGGGGGTGGGGTGAATCAGTTGTTCTCAGTTCCTAATGTATAAGACAAACTTAAAAAATTTACTTTAAATCAGATCAATAGAAACATATAACAATGCAGTCCACTACCTAGCTATATCTAACTTGTAAACCATAGAAATGTTCACACCAAAACATTCACACACAAGTATGACACCATGATTTATAGTGGAAACCCAATACAGGAAAAACCACTTTGTAACATGCTACTATTATTTTCACTCTTCTGAAGTGAGCTCGGTTAAAAGCCAACCCTATCAAAGGTTACAATGCACACTGTCAAGTGTGACCTGGTTAAAGGATTTAATCACCCTATTACAAGTGAGCCTGGTCAAAGGACTTACATACACTCCATTATAATGCAACCTTGTTCAAAGGATTTAACTTATGACTATTAGATCAACCTCTATTAAAATGATTTTGACTGTTACAATGGTTAGAAAGTAGCAGTAGTGTTGATCTGAAAAACATACAACTTACTTTGCAAATATCATATCCAATTCCGTACACAAATACTGGTTTACTGACTTTGAAACTTTTCCATCTCCATCTCTAATCTGCTCGAAACTTTTCTTCAAGCGATCACCACACTTCACCTTCAACCTTTTTGCTTATATAGTCAATAAAAATTATCTTCCAGTATTTTGATTTCACCCCAATACATCAACCTTTTTCTCCACTCTCATACATCTAATCCAATGTTCAGGTTCCCTTAATACTTTCCTCAATTAGGTTAACTCATCTTTTTCTGCTTAATCTCATTCCTAGATCTTAGGGTTAGGTTATATTCATTGAATCTACCCACATTTTGTTCTTCACCTCCTTTTCTAGAAACATCTCAAATCTCATAAAGATTTACAATAAAATGTTTTACAGTGCATTAAATGCTTCCATACAATCAATATATAAAGTCAACACATTTTACATAATCCAAGAATTCAAACAATGTCATCCCCAAAAGGAATTCTCTTCAAATATAAAATTGCTGATGCTCATTCAATACTATGATCATCCACTCGGTCTTCATGTAGAACACTTCATCATTACTAAAACTGTTTCCTTGGCATGCACTGTCTCCTTGGCAATTTACTGATACTCGGTCAACATAGGATTTTTCTCAGCATCCACTAACTTGGTCGACACTAACATAACTCGGCTTAAACATGATTTTATCCATTTTTGCTCGGTTAAGCCTACCAGTTTAGTCTTCAATCTCACTAAGATAAACAATACATTATCTCATCATTGTGCAACATAGTCAAGTACACTTTGTAGTATCAAGATAACTCAACCTTTCCCTAGGTGCTATTGTTACCAACCTTGCTTCATTCATTCACAACACTTCAATAGATATAGTACTTTCCTAAGTAGCAACAGTCTTACTAGTTAAGGTTTTGACATCAATGACAATACAACAATTGTTTCAATTACAGTTTCCAATAAAGGAAACAATCAATGAGAAGGAAGATATATATAGTTAGTTGAAAGAACTTGTCATTCAAATAAATCATCCTAGAACTAACACAATCAAACACATGATGAAGGTTCACAAGAAAGATATGGAGACTAAGATGATTGAAGAAGTTCGTCAATCAGTAGAATTGGACAAGGTAACTCTTTCAAAGTTAATAAATGAATTAGAATAAGAGTTACAATACATTATTTCTATATTTCAAAAGATATTTTTATTTTCAAATTTCACTAACGAGATAAATGAAAAGGATGATAATGTGGAAAAAGATCTCATTGAGCTATTATCCAAGATTTCCACTGAACCAAAAACAATAACTGAATATTATGAAAAGATAAAGCACCTAATGGGAGTGCAATTTGAATTAAGAATGGAGGAGAACCAGATCAAGATGGATCTCTTAGAAATCCAAACAATTTTTCTACAAAACATTGAATCACTGTAGAGGAAAATTTAGAAAGCTAAAGACCTAGTAAACACACTAGATGCCAGTGCTATGGATAGCATGGTGAGTCTTACAATGGATATAAGTGAGTAGATAATAGTGTTTCAGACACTATAGGACACCTACAAGGCATCATTTAAGGATGCACATGAGAAGTATAAAGATATTTTTGATAAGATCCCCAAACTAAATAATAAGTAAGTATTTTGGATTTTTTGTTAAAAAAGGGAGAATATATACATAGTAGAAACATGAAAATACATATAAGATTTTATGGAATATGATTAATAGATATACAAGGGGGAATACATAGAAGATTCTATATAGTATGGAGATGTACTAGATTATTACTTCAGGGGGAGTAATATGTTTACCGAAGAAGAGAAATAGACTAGGATAGAATTTTGATAAATGACTTTCTATATTTTGAAGGTTTTTAAAAAACATACCAAACTAATTCCAAATGGGGAGATTGATACTCCTAAGATTTAATTTTGTTTTAATTATTTATGAGGAATTTATTATGTTTGTCAAATTCATTCAATAAGGAAGAAAAGTTGAGTCGGTAAGGCACATAATGCACTTGATAAAAGGAATAAGTAAATACAGAATTTTGATAAAGAAGAAGCAAGTATAGGCACCGAGAGAGGAAAAATTGAGCATCAAGAACCATGTTCTATCGAGCACAAAATTGAGAAGAGAACTCACTTAATAAGTAGAACAAGATGACACTCGAAGATTTCTAAGTATATTGAACCTAGACACTGATTTACCAATCTTGAGGAGATCATATAACAGAACATTGGAGATTGAAATATAATGATTACACATGATTACAAGGTGTGATTAGACAATGATAATTAAGGATGAAATATGCATTGGAAGTGTACCCAATGCTAGCACCGCTTAAAAATTGTATATAAGAAGATCATAGTATTAAGATCACAAGTGGTGGCATATGCATGTGTGAAGAGAAATTGGTGATTGCATGCATAAAGTAGATCAAAGAAGAAGGTGAATGAATAGTGATGCTACCGAATAACATAGTATTGAGGAACAGATTCAAAATTGAGCTATCGAGTACTAAATTGATAGTGTAATGGATACACAATATGAGACAATGAATTGATGAGCACATAGAGTCTGAATAGCATTTGTTGATGGAAGTTTCACATACATTTTGTTATTACTAATTAAGGAGTAGTCAAAAGTGTATATGTCTCTTAACCAAGAAGATCCTAACATATCTTTGTTGGAAATTTGACTAAGTAGGATATCAAAATGTTGTCATTATGGAAACATATACTCAACATGAAGCTAGCATAATCAAAGGAAGCCATCTTGTAAGAGATCATTAGAAAATTGTCTCAGTACAACAATGTTTACCAGTCTAATTGAAGACATTTTTTATTAGATATGTTCACAAAAGAAGGTTCAATGCATGCACACTTGAAAATGGATCATTCTATGTATATCAAAGTCACATTTGAGAGTGCAAGTCTATACGACATGTACGAAAGAAGATATTAAATTTTTACAAAGATAGTGTTGAGCCGACCTGAAAGGAGCAGAAGACAGAATATGATTACATTGAGTTAAGGGATTATTTTGTGTATCAAAATAATGACTTAACTATGTAGGGATGAAATCCTAGATGTTAACCCTAAGGAAGCATGAATTGATTTTATATTTTGTGAAGAGTATAAGAATTGTAAGCCGACTTGAAGTTATTTATTGTAATAACTTGTATATATGTAAGAATTATGTAATGTGAAATGTACACAAGTTACATATAGAAATTGTAATAAGTTGACATATGATGTGAAGTTGTATATTGTAAGAAGAAACAAAGAAATAGTTGTATGTGAAAGTGAAGAGCCTACAAAGTTAAATCAGAATAGGAAAGCTACTCGGCAACAGTAAAAGGTTTTGTATTTTACCTTTGTATCAGAAGCTATTATTGTATATTGCATGTTTGGGCTGTGAGCTCATCTTGAAAACATTTGTTTTGTAATAGAAACTCCTAATAGGGTTGAGGCTTCTAAAAAGGACTAGAGTCCTTTAATTAGAACATAGACACTATATGTATGTAATAGACTCCTAACAGGGTCAACATCCTTAACTAGATACCTTTGATTAGTGGATCAGTTGTGGGTATCATCCCCACAGGGGTTTTCCCTTAGCTAGGGTTTCCTCGAGAACAAACATGGTGTTATGAGCTCATTTGTTTTATTTCTATGCTTATTATTCAGTTTACTTAGTTTATTTTATTATGCAAGCTTCAAGTTAATTTGTTATATCCATAATTGGGAAAAAGTAAAAGTTTTTGAAATAATGATTCACCCCCCCCCTCTTAGTATTTCCTATTTCTAACAATTTCTATCAAAGCTTAGATATTGAGAACAAAGTTATTTGGATAAATCCTAAAATCTTGAGTAAGATCTCTATGGATATGGATCAATTGCAAAAGAATCTTGAAGAAGCTCTTGAGCAGATTGATATTCTTACTGAAGAATGAGATACTCTAAAAGAGAAATATGATGATGCAAAAAACTACATTGAGAAACTAAAAGAAAAGATTGAAGATTTAGAATCAAAGAAAGAACCTACAATTCAAATCAAGGACTATGATGAAGTTTCAAAATTGAAGAAAGAAAATGAGATCCTAAAACATGAGTTAAAGATTGTAGATCTGAAGTTAAGCTTGAAAGATGAAAATTGCAAAGATGAATCAAATCTGAAATATGAGAATGCTAATCTGAAATCTGAACTTACCAAAGTGACATCTGAATTTGAGAAAAAAAAATTGCAGTATGCTGAACTTGAGAAGTACAATACAATTGTGAAAGGAGAACTAACTCAGTCTAAACAACATCTTGAGAAACTATATTCAAGTAGTGAAAATATTGATGAACAAATGTCTTATCATAAACCATCTTATGATAAAACTAGTCTTGGATGCATCAAAGATAAGTTCTCTATGAATATTAAGGAATAAAAAGAACTAGATTGAGAAAAATCTGAGAGAAAAGATAAAAAGAAGCTTGATGAAGCTAAATTTTTTGAAGATATACCTAATCCAACTAAAGAAGATGAACCACCTAAAGATATGTGAAAAGATTTCAAAGGTAGATTTTTTTCATGCAATTATGTTGGACACATGAAAAGAGATTATACAGGTAAGCAATTCAAACCTATCTCTGGTTATTTTTATAATTGTCATGGTTTTGGACATAGAGCTATTGATTGTAAGAAACCTAGATCTAATGATAACAACAGTAGTAGAATGTTTAGAGATACTAACCCTACAGATAAAAGACCTCTTGGAGACATGAACAAAAGGAATGGTGTTGTGTGTTATAGATGCAACAAAATTGGACATATTGCTAGAAATTGTAGATCACAAATCAATCAGACAGGACCGAGATATGGAAATAATGAAATAGTTTGTCAGATATGCAACAATTTTGGTCACACAGTGAGATTTTGTAGAATGAACAACATGAGAAACCCTAATCCTAGAAACTATACAAGGAGAAATATGAGCACCAACAACAGTCAAAGAGAATGTTGTAGTAACTTGGAAGAAGTTGAGTTTGTTAAAGCCACAGATCAAGTGAGCACACTCAATATACTAGGAAACCAAACAGGTGAAGTACCTGAGAGTAAGTGTGAGTCATTTACTAATTCATCTCAAAGCACTTAAGTATTTATTTCATGAATTATGTATTAGAGTAAAGTATCAAAATAGTGTAGAAGTTAGAATAGATTGAATTAATTCTTGCAAAGTAAATATGGGCTAGTATATTACATAATGAAGCTATGGTTAAGAGCGCATGAATTTATGAATATGTATGCAAGTACATGAAAAGAATGAAGTTGTGCAGGTAACCAAAAACAACTTTTTGGCATGAAATAGTAAAAAAATTTAATGTGATGTCAGTATCTTGAAAGATTTGAAGGATAAAAGCTGATGATTGGTATTAGTTGATCATTCAAGGGATTACAAGTGATATAGAGAGCTAGCCAGTGGAGATTAAGAGTAGTTTGCAAGATTTGGAGATGGATTTCTTGCCAAATCCATGCAAAGCCCTAAATCATGATTCTAAGGTATTTTACTAAGTATTCACTACCAAAGCAATCATATTTTATAGAATCATGGATGCATCACTAGATCACCACATCAGAGATTCGATCAGACCTATAATGAAGAAGGAACCTATAGAACCTTTGGAAGAAGACCCTAGTTTAGCCTTATCAACTGTTCTAGATGAAGTTTTGCATTTGGAAGATGTAAAAGGTTATCTTAAATGTAATTTTGTGAGACAAAGGGGAAATGATGAGGGGATAGACAATGTCACACCCTACCTGATCTACCTTTCTCAACCACATGTGGAAGCAACAACAACAAAATAGTGAGAGAGAGAAAGTAGGATCATTGATCTATTATCTTCATTCAAATTGATTCATACATGCCAGGTTGGAAGGCCTTCCCAGTTATGGCCAGATATTACAATGAATTACAGAAGTCCTCAAACATGCAAGGATCTTCCAATAATCTTGATTCTACTATCTTCTATCTTCTATATTTTATCAACTGACTCCTAAACTCTAACCAAACAACTATACTTATACAAGAGGCTACCAAAATGAGTCAACCTTCAAATCCATAATCAATAGAAGGAATAGTCAAATCTGGGACCACATGCTTCCCAATTATGGATACTAGCATTAAATCTGTGACCCATAATCAATGCATAAGTCAGCCTCAACAGAAACTCAAAATAAACTACTTGATAAGAAAGGATCATCGAGCAATAGACAAGCATCGTCGAGCGCTAGTGAAACAACCTACTGCCTAGGAGATAACCAACCAAACTTGGTAACCAAAGGAAACTAATGAACTACCGAGCCAACTTGGTCAAAGAAGGAACCGAGCAACACAGAAAAACTTCAAAATCTTTTTGGTGACATAGGATTGCCAAGGACCCGAGATGCTCCTACATCAGACACCTGGGGTTATTTAGAAATGTTTTTCTGAATCATTTAGTAGGTATGATCCAAGCTACATCCAACTTAGATTGTGAAATCCATGAACTATCTTCAATTAGTCTATTATTCCACTTTACCAGATATTCCATCTAATGTTTACCTCTTGTTCTTTTGCTAACACTTTGTTCCAAAATTTGCTCAACTTCTTCATTTTGTTTCTTAGGATACTCCATCGGTATTGTCATGTTTTCATTAGGCTCATGATACTCATACAAATCAACAATGTTGAAAGTCAGTGATATGTCCATGTCATCAGGTAACTCAATCTCATATACATTTCCACTTTCAAATTTCTTCAAAAGCTTGCATGGTCCAAACTTATTCATCTTCATCTTCCCATATGTTCCAACAAGAAATCGACCTTTCTTCAAATGAACCATCACTTCATCACCAACATCAAAATTCTTATGTCTCCTTGATCTATTAGCTCTATCTTTGTATTTATGATTACTCTCTTCTAGCTTGATTTTCACATCTTCATGCAATACTCAGAAAATTTCACTCCTTCAACACTTCTCTTACTTTCATCAACAATATCTCTCAAATCAGATATACCTCTCAGCTGTATGCCATGCACAATCTCAAATGATGTTTTTCCAGTACTCCTATTCACTGAATTATTGTATGCAAACTCTGCTTGTGCCAACACAAAATCCAAATTACTAGGTGTGTCTACAACTAAACATCTCAAAAGATTTCCCAAACTTCTATTTACAACTTCTATCTATCCATCAGTTTGTGGGTGAAATGTAGAACTATATTTTAACTTAGTTCCAAAATTTCTCCAAAGGGTCTTCCAGAAGTATCCAACAAATTTACTATCTTAGTCAGAGATAATACTCTTCGGTAATCCATGCAATTTGGAAATTTCCTTAAAGAAAAGATCTGCTACATGTACTGCATCTGATGTCTTTCTACAAGGTATAAAATGTGCCATCTTTGAAAATCTATCTACCACAACAAATATAGAATCATTACCTCTTACTATCTTCGGTAAGCCAAGAACAAAATCCATACTAATGTCAATCCAAGGTTTCTATCAATACCAAAATGTCTAGCCAAACCACTACTATGTTTCTCCTTCATCAAATTAGTTCTCATTTGTCCTCTTGGTATACATAATTGAATAACTTTAAATAACATACCTTCTTGAATGAAATATTCTTCCCATTTTATACTCAATTGATCTTGAATAGGTGCTCTGTACTTTCTCCATGAATCAGAAAAGTCAGGGTCAGTTTCATACAAATCTCTCATCTCATCAAAACCAAAAACTTCAATTTTCATCTCAGTCATCAAAGATCTTCTTCTACTCAATGCATCAGCAACTCAGTTAGTGATTCGAATTTTATGTTTGATCACAAATGTATAACTCTGTAAATACTCAACCCATTTCATATGTCTCTGATTCAACTTATTCTGACTACCCAAGTATTGTAAAGCCTTATGATTAGTATATAACACAATTCACTTGGTATCAAATAATATCTCCATTTCTTCAGTGCTTGAAAAATAGCATAGAATTCTTGATCATACACATAATATTTCCTTCTAGCATCATTCAACTTTTCACTAAAGAAAGCAATAGGTTTACCTTCTTGACTCAACATAGCTCCAATTGCACTTCCACTTGCATCACATTCCACTTGAAATACCTTATTGAAATTAGGCAATGCAAAAATAGGCAATTCAACAACTTTCTACTTCAGGGTCTTAAAATTTTTATTAGCTCCATGTGTCCACTTGAATTCCTTTTTATCTCCTCTCATAGTCTTAGTCATAGCATTACATATTGAACTAAAATTTCTTATGAAATTTCGGTAAAAACTTTCCAAACCATGAAATGATCTTACCTCACTAGCATTCATAGGTGTAGTCCAATTTAGAATATCTTCAACCTTTTTAGGATCCATCTTCAAACCATCTTCTGAAATTACAAATCCCAAATACACAATCTCCTCTTTCATGAATGAACACTTTTTCAGATTTATCAACAACTTTTCTTCTTTCAGTCTCTACAAAAATTGTCTAACATTCAAAAAATGTTCTTCTCTAGTCTTACTGAATATCAAAATATCATCAAGATATACAATGACAAACTTACCCAAGAATTTCTTCAAAACTTCAATCATCAACCTCATAAAAGTACTCGATGCATTAGTTAAACCAAAAGGCATAACCAACCACTCATACAAACCTTCTTTTGTCTTGAAAGTATTCTTCCATTCATCACCTTCTTTGATTTTGATCCGATGATACCCACTTTTCAAATCAATCTTTGTGAAATACTTTTCTCTAGTCAAACTATCCATTATGTCATCCATTCTCAATATAGGAAACCTATACTTCACTTTTATCTTATTGATTGCTTTGAAATTAGTACAAATTCACCATTCTCCATTCTTCTTAGGTGCCAATACTATAGGTACTACACAAGGACTCAAAATTTCTTTGATCAAACCTTTCTCCAACAACTCTTGAATCTATCCATTCAATTACTGATTCTCAGTAGGTGTCAACCAATGAGGTGCCTTGTTTGGTAAACTAGCTCCAGGGATTAGATCTATGCAAGATCAATACTTCTCTTCGGTGGAAAACCATCAAGTACATTATCAAAAATGATATCACTATACTCAATGAGTAATTTATCAATCTCCTCAAGGACACTATCCTCTATTTTCTTACTTGATTTGTTAGGAATCACAAAAAAACATACATCATTCTTCTTCAAATCCTTAACAAACTTTCTTCTTTCCATCAAACAAACTTTCATAGATGTGCAAACATTACTAATAGGTTCTTCCATCAAAGGTAACAATATTTTTTTCTTTCCATCAGCCACAATAGTATACTTATGCAATCTCCCATCATATATACTATATCTATCATATTGCCAAGGTCTACCCAACAAAATATGACAACAATCCATAGGCATGATATCACACAACACCTTATCATAGTATTTTCCAATCTTCAAATTCACATAACATTGTTCATTTACCACGAGTGTATGCTCATCTTTGATCCATGAAATCTGATAGGGCTTCAGATGTTTTAACCTTTCCAACTGCAACTTTGTGACCATCTCTTTAGATGCTAGATTCTCCGAGCTACCACTGTCAATGATTACCTTCCAAACATTTTCAGAAACTCTACATCTAGTCTTGAACAAACTTTTCCTTATCGGATCTTCCTTTTTACTTTTGTTCCATAGTTCTCTTCTCACCATCAAGTTATTTTCCTTCTCAAGTTCATTCGGTGACTCTTCTTGCACCAAAGCATTTCTACTACTACTAGTCTTCTTACTAGCATGTGTGCATTCAAAAGATCTATGTCCTTCCTCTCCACAATTGTAACAAGTTCCTCAAAAATTAGCTCTTCTATAACCACCTCGGTAGTTACAACCTCTACCTCTAGATGAACTTTCACCTTTCCACTTGATTTTTCCTTTATCCAGAGTTGTCTTTTCTGCTTCAGATCTACTATTTTCACCATAAGATCTACCTCTTCCTCTAGGGAATCTACCACCTCGACCTCTTTGTCTCTACTCATGTCTTTTTTTCAATTTCTCCTTAGCTTTCAATGCAAATTGATAAGCCTCTTCAATGTTATCCAATTTGACCAAACTGATTTCCTCTTGGATGGAAACTCTCAAACCATTCAAGTATCTAGAAATTCTTTCCACATCATCCTCATCATGTCTAGATCTAATATCTAATCTATAGAATTCCTTAGTATACTATTTTAGTGAGCTATCTTTCTGCCTTAGACTTTGCATTCGCCTAACTAGGTTAATCTAATAATCACAAGGTAAGAACTTTCCTTTCAATTTATTCACCATTTTATTCCATACCTTGATTTTGTCTTTGCCTTTCTTTTGCCAATCCAATTGCAGATGCTCCCACCACAAGGATGCATGACCTTTCAACTTTGTGCTTGCAATTTTCACCTTCTTTTCCTCAGATACATTTTCATACTCAAAATACTTTTCCATTTCAGTGATCCAATCTATCAATTCATCAGAATCCAATTTCCCACTATACTCAAGAGGATTGAAATGTGGTGTTAATTTCAAACTTGTCAAGGCCTTCAAGAATCTTTCCTCACCCTGATCCATCATAGGTGCAGGTTCTGCTTCACCTTGTTCCACTTCAATTTCATCACCACTAACATCTTCAAGATGTCTGCCTCTTCTCTAGGTTGTTTCCACAACTTCTAATCTAGTAGCAAGTTGTATCAACATGCCTGCCAATCCTGGATCCACTTCTCACCTCCCATGAACCATCTTGAAAACCCTCTACAATTGCAGGTCATATTGCAATCTTCCACCCCACAAAAATTCAACTAGGGCTTCACAAGAAGGAACCTACAAACCTAGATCTATGGACCTAGATCTATATCTCACTTCGCTTTGATACCACTTGATGCAAAGGGGAAATGATGAGGGGCCAAACAATGGAACACCCTACCTGATCCACCTTGCTCAGCCAGATGCAGAAGCAACAACAACAAAATAGTTAGAGAGAGAAGGTAGGATCATTGATCTATTATCTTCATTTGAATTGATTCACTCATGCCTGGCTATAAGGCCTTCCTAGTTACAGCTAGATATTACAATGAATTACAAAAGTCCTCAAACATGTGAGGATCTACCAACAATCTTGATTCTACTATCTTCTATCTTCTATATTTTATCAACTGACTTCTAAACTCTAACCAAACAACTATACTTATACAAGAGGCTACCAAACTGAGTTGGCCTTCAAATCCATAATCAATGGAAGGAATGGTCAGATCTAGGACCATACGCTTCCCAATGATGGATGCCAGCATTAAATCTATAGCCCATAATCAATGCATAAGTTGGCCTCAACAAAAACTTATAATAAACTACTTAGTAATAAATGATCACTAAGCAATAGACAAGCATCACTAAGTGCTAGTGAAACAATTGACCACCCAGGAGATAACCAGCCAAACCTAGTAACCAAAGGAAACCAACCAACTACCAAGTGAACTCAGTCAAAGAAGGAACCGAGCAACATAGAAAAACTTCAAAATCATTTTGGTGACACAGGATTGCCAATGATCCGAGATGCTCCTACATCAGTTTGAGACTATAGGAGATGGTAGCCTAATCATGGAATATGATAAGATCTACAAATAGGACATGTCATACAAAGAAGGGTTTGAACATTTGAGTGAAATAGATGTTATCAAGTATACACTTCACTATGAATTTTAGAATGATGAATGGACCAAGATAATATTGAGCAGAATTCATAATGGAAAATTTTGGTTAGATGATAGAGTCATAGACATCACCACAGACATTATTCATGAGGTAACCAGATTATCTAAGTTAGGAGTAATTCCTTTAAATGAAAAGAATGTCAAGAAAATAGTGTTAGACAATACCAAGTCTTCATACAATGGAAGAGGAATTGTTATAAGTAAGATTGAACAAGATGATGTTAGATATGTGTGTAAAATATTGACTTTAGAGTTTTGTGCAAGCTCAAGAGAAGATGATATGGTAGCTGGCATGGTACATGAAACTTATCTTATGTGTTTAGAGAAAGTAAAGGTAGATATGTGTGAAATTTTGAGGATTCAGTTAACTGAAAATCTTGAGAAGATCAGAAAGACCAAGAATTCACAATTTAGATTTTCATCTCTGATCACATACATGTTTTTCCATTTGTTGAGAAGATTCCCATACACTACAGGAGTTGACTAGAATGATAAAAAAATTTATATGGATAGAATCAACAAAGTGTACCTGAGACACCCTATTGAAAAAGTGAATACAAGTGCTACTTTAGTGATTAAGACTTTTCAGAATGAAATGAAGAAAAGCTCAAGGATTCCACCATCTATTGTGGAAAAGTAAAAAGATGAGATATGCTTTTTGGTAGATATAGACTTCACCTATATTGAAGTAGTTGAGCCAAGAATATAATTTGTAGATCCTCTTGAGTATGAGGTTTTAGAAGTTAAAATTGAAGGTTATGTGAGTAGATTACTTAAGAGTAGTTTGGATGCTAAGAGTCCTAGATTTGGGACACATGAAGAGGACTTCAATTTCGTAAAATCATCTCAAGCACATAAAATGGAAAAGAAGAGAGTTGATAGTACCATCAAAAAAATATTGAAAGACATTGGTATGATTAAACATGAGTTTTTCATTGCAAAGTAGATAATAGAAGCAATCAGGGACATTAGACAAAAAGAAGTATTATCAATTCGACCCTTGACATCCCTTGCAGCCCCTACTAAAGTAATTCAGGAAATTGATGAAGAAATTAGAGAAGTGGAAGTACAAGAAGTAAGGAAATCTACAAGATCCTCCTCTACCACACCAACTAAGAGAGTAAAGTAAATGGTAAGTGGACCAGGTAAAAGAGAGAAGACTATCTTTACCTCAGTACAAAGGAAAACATCAGCAGTTAAGATAGATGAAGAGGCAAATAGAAACAAGAAGAAATGGATGCCTAAAATAGATAAAGTGAACCCTTTAATCATAAATGAAGGGGATTTCACCAAGTTAAACAAATACTATGAGATGTATGATAACTTTGAGAAGTTGATCCTAGAAAATGTAGTTGTTAGGCACTTGATCCTTGCAGACAAGAAATTTGATGATAGCTAAGGCAAGATCCCTGACAATCTATATGAGAAATTGATTAACAGGAAGAAGATAGCCACAAAAGAAGATAATGCAATAAGATAAATATTTGTAAGAAAGATCTATGAGATAAAACATGAAGATCATTTTAAAGAAATAATGAAAAATCTAAGTACCCATATGAGGAAGAAGAGAAGGACAATACTAATAATGGGAGGAAATTATGAGGAGATAAACAAAGAAACAAAGGAAGCAGTTGTGAAGGTAATGACCTCTAGACTAGGTGAACAAATCAATGAATCTGATCAAGTAGTTGAAGCTGAATATTAGACTGAATCATCACTAGCTCCGCCACCCTCCATCAACATTACAGATGAATCTATGAACATTTAAGGAATGACTATCACCCTAGATAGTGAAGAAAATCCTTTCAATGACCAAGGAGCTGATGTTGGAAATTTGACATTGATTGATGAGAAGAAGGATACAGTAGAGAATAAGGAAGAAAATATTGAAATAAGTAAGGAAGAAGAAAAAGAGAAAACTCAGACTGATACAACAATAGAAGAGCATGCAGTGCTATAGGAATAGTCAGTGATCATTCCTAAACCCAAGGACATAGTAGAAGCATCACATAAACCACATTTTGAATCAGTGTTTGCAAGCGTAGGACAAGAAGTGGATGATGATGATCAAATAGAGTTGATCTCATCTCTGAATAAGATTATTTGAAAGAACAAAAAGGTAAAAATCTTGGAAGGAGCACTACTTGAGGTAACAAGTAAACTTCAAGGTGTTATATCAAGTCAAGTTAGTGAGGCTGATCCCCAAGAAAAAGAAAAAGAAAAAGAGGTAATGAAATCTTTTGACATGGAATTTTCAAATCTATCTGATGTCACAATAGTCAAAGCCCAAGCAGCCCATGATGCTCAAGTATTTCAAGTTGTATGCCAGAATATCAGAAATGATCTAGACAACTTGGATGTATGCATAAAAGAGTTGAGAAGATCCTTAGAGAGAGGGAAAGCATTGTACATTCACTGTACACAATGCCACAGTCACACATTTGAAATATTAGAGAAGTTGAAGATCAAAGAAGGAGATTTACAAGTGATAGTAAATGTTTTGCATAGCCCTAATGTGAAGATTTCAGAAATTGAAAGGAAAACAAGAATTTTTTTTGATGATATGAGACTTTTGAATGATGAGAAGGAGAATAAATTGAAGAGATTCTCTCTAATCAAAGAGCATGTATCACTAAAAATCAGTATTGTAGAGAGTCAGTTGGAAGAATGTCTTTCATCGAAGACATCTTATGGAAAATTTGCTTATGCAAATCTTAAGGTAGTTGAAATTGCATCATTTGGCCTATGTGCATTGCTCAGTATTTTTGATGTAGTGAAGAAGTCATGGGAAAAGGAAATAGAGAGTGTAAAAGTTAATTTTGTATATTGTGTTGCAAGTCTTTTGACCTTACAATATTGAAATCATGAGGTAAAATAATTTTGTTACATTATTTTTGACACCTTTGTCATTGTTGTCAAAGGGGGAACAATATTTAAGTTGAAAATTGCATGTATAGATATGCAGTATAGTATGAAGTATACTCTTAGGGGGAGTATAAGATTTTGGAGAATTTTTGGAGAAATAAGTAGCTATGTAAGATCCACATTGTGTAATGACCACAATTTTGTAATTTAAGTTTTTTTGGGACTTAGCCAATTTTCCTATATGTTGCCACCAATGACAAAGGGGGAGATTGTTGGAAATTTGAATAAGTAGGATATCAGAATATTGTCATTATGGAAACATATACTTAGAATGAAGATAGCATAATCGAAGGAAGCATTCTTGTAAGAGTGCATTAGAAAATTTTCTAAGTACAACATTATTTACCAGTCTAATTGGAGACAATTTTGATTAGTGACATTCAAAGAAGAAGGTTCGGTGCATGCACACTTGAAAATGGATCATTATATGTATAAAAAAGCCACATATGATAGTGCAAGTCTATACAACATGTACAGAAGAAGATATTAAAGATTTATAGAGACAGTGTTGAGCTGACTTGAGCAGAGCAGGAGACTGAATATGATTACATTGAGTTAAGGGATTATTTTGTGTATCAAAATAATGACTTAACTATGTAGGGATGACATCCTAGATGTTAACCCCATGGAAACATGAATTGATTTTATATTTTGTGAAGAGTATAAGAATTGTAAGCTGACTAGAAGTTATTTATTATAATAACTAGTATATATGTAAGAATTATGTAATACAAAATGTACACAAGTTACATATAGAAATTGTAATAAGTCAACATATGATGCAAAGTTTTATATTGTAAGAAGAAAGAAATAAATAGGTGTATGTGAAAGTGAAGAGCCTACAAAGTTAAATCAGAATAGGAAAGTTATTCGACAGTAGTAAAAGGTTTTGTATTTTACCTTTGTATCATAAGCTAGTATTGTTTATTGCATGTTTGGGAAGTGAGATAATCTTGCAAACATTTGTTTTGTAATAGCAACTCCTAATAGGGTTGAGGCTTCTAACAAGGCCTAGAGTCCTTTAATCAGGATAGAGACAGTATATGTATGTACCAGATTCCTAATAGGGTCAACATCCTTAATGGGATACCTTTGATTAGTGGATCAGTTGTGGGTATCATCCCCACTGGGGTTTTCCCTTGGTTAGGGTTTCCTTGAGAACAAATATGGTGTTATGAGTTCATTTGTTTTATTTCTATGCTTATTATTTAGTTTACTTAGTTTAGTTTCTTATGTAAGCTTGAAGTTAATTTTTTATATCCAGAATTGGGAAAAAGTAAAAGTTTGTGAAATATTGATTCACCCCCACTCTTAGTATTTCCTATTTCTAACAATATTAGTTGTAAATACTTTAACCAGGTATAATTCTTTGATTAGAGTTGTGAAATATCTTAATAGAGTTGTAAAGTTGGAAAAAGGTGATGGAATAGGGAAGGGGTTTAACAATGCACCTAATAGAAGTCCTAAACCATCACTCTCCAACATACATGTAAATTGATATAATATGGAATATAGATCTGAAAATGTAAGTAAGGAATTCTGAAATTGAAAAAGATGAAATACATATCTGATAATAAAACTGATCTAGAAATACCTATTTTTTAGTGTCTGTATTTAGTTTCGAGAATTTCTACAATTGGATCTAGTCTGGAAAGATAGAAATAGAGAAAACCTAGAAATATTATCGTTCTAAGAAAGGTCTACCTTGACCCAAAACAAGGGTAAGATCTTACCCCAGGGCACAATCTTACCCCTAAAAGTTGACCTTGACATGCACTGTTCCGCCAGAAAATATATTCATGGATCCCAGAAGTTTTCTGAAAAGGGTACTTAGATCTTCTCTATAACTCCTAAAACAGTGACTATAGATATTTGAAAATGGTGTTTTGGGGTGGCTATATAGAGTTTATCCTTAGTTAAACCCCTATTTTGGTGATCTCCACCTCGATGAATAGTCGGATGTAATAGAATAGGTGTGTGTATTGAATGTGTAATGCTAAGATCTAATCCTCAAGATTAAAAACCCTAGCATGAATTGATATGAGAAAGAAATGCATAGATTTTAAAATGATAAAGAAAGCATACCAAGCCCCCAAGGATAAAGTACTCCTACCAAACTCACAATCCGTAATTACTACCCCATGATTATATCTTTGAATGTTTGAATGTCAAAAATGGTGGATCAAGGAAGAAGAGATCTTTCTTGCTCCAAAGGAATGTCCATAATGGTTTGTCCAAGAATGCTTGATGTCAACAAGATCTATATCTTCTATATCATCCTCTTGCAATCTTGCATCATTACTTCACCATCGCTTGCATGATTCAATCAATTGTGTGTCTACTTAATGGATACTTGGTGTTTTTGTGTTGTAAATGAAGGCCAAAGAGAGTCTTTATATAGATATTTGAAGGTGAGGCTCCTCAGGAAATTTACGGGCCCATAATTGAAATTTCACCTTGAATTATGGTCCAATCACAATAACCAACTAAGGAGGGAAAATAATTAAATAAATTTTGAATTAAAACCCATCCACATTCAGATCCGGAGGCCCGACATTGATTTCAGGGCTCGCCAGGACCACAATTTGGAAAGGGGGACCAAAAAATAACAAGGGTCAAGGTAAAAATTTAACTTGATCTAGGTCAGGGTTGAACTCGACCCTGACCCAAAGGTCCATGCTCAGTCACCTTTAAGAACAGGAACTTTCGGGGCAAACCAAAGACTTAGAAATGGTGAGAAAATAGGGTAGAGTGCCAGAAAAAGGCATAGAGACCTAAAATGAATATGATGAAGTCTAGGAGGACCTATACCTAGATCCTACTAAGAAAATAGAACCATAGAGAAGGGAAATCAAGGATAATCCTCGGGATCCTAACCCTAATTTCACCTAGAATGAAGGAATCAAGTGCAAATGCATCCTAAATGCAAATCTATCATGATAAATGTACTTAATGAGGGTGCTAAACCTACCAAGATGGAAGCACTTCCATTTTAAGATGATACATTTAGCCCCCACTTTATCTTAGATATGACACTATGTGAATATGCAAGCTAAAATAAGAAAACATCACAGTAAATAAAAAGGATATAGCCAAGTCCTCGATGTAAAGATCCTATAGAAAATCATTAGTACCTACAACACAAAAGGTTAATGAAAATCCATAAATCACCTAAGGCTTACTAGAATGAGTTTGAGAAGTGCGTAGAGGCCCTTATGCCCCCCTATTTTAGATTTCTACTTCTGAATGGTGAAACAGGGTGATAAGAATGACTTTACACACTAGATATGCAATTTATTGAGAAAGTCTTTTCCTAAACCAATTAGAAGGATTCCCATCCTTCCTAAATCGATTCAAGGGGTTAGGTATCTAAATCAAGATTCCAATACTGCTGATGGCATAGAAAATGAAGTTACCCAACTCAAGTTATGATGAAAAGAGTGAATATATATCTAAATGCATATGAAGGGAAATTCAAATTTAACATGAGTAAACCCTAATAAAACAATAATTTTGACTATATATAAAGAAAAATAACTAATACTCACCCATTCTTACCATTTGCAGATTTGAAGAGAGAAAACATAATGCCAAGTAGAGAAGAACTTCGAGCGACACGCATGGAGCTGCTAAGATAGTGCCTAGCTAATGGATGACCGCTTCTCAAGGTGAGTTTGTTGTTATTGATTTATGTACTTCACAAATTCTTGATTTTTGTAGGCAAGGTCGACCCTGACCCAGTTACATCGACCTTGAATCAAAAAGGTCAACATAAACTGGAAGGTCTCTACCTTTTCTAGAATGAGGTCGACCTTGACCCAAAAAGGTCAACCCTGACCTAGGAAGGTTGACCTTGATCCAGGAAGGTTGACCTTGACCTAACTAAGGTTGACCTTGACCTAGTCAAGTTGGATTTACAAATTGATTAGTCTAGAATGCTGATATGATGTTTTTTTATGCTTACAAGATCTGGTTTGTCTCTGAGAGCACCCCTTTGGAGGGTTACTAGTGATGGAATGAGGATACATGCTCATTTCATCTTCCTTTAGGTGAGATCACTATGATACTGGAGGATGTCTATAGAATCTTCCAGCTTCCAATTTGAGGTGTTCCTGTTAGACTGAAAGCACAATGAGGTCCTATGGATGTCCTGGTAGATGTAGAGTATTATTTGGGATAGATTCCTCAGATGCAGACCCAATCATATCAGATCACCTTATCATCCATACTAGAAGGCCCTACATCTTTGGTATGGAGAGTGATGCTATGTATACTATCCTTGGTTGTGGTACCCAACACAAAGGGTACAATTTTTTTAGCACATTTTACCCATCTTGTATGCATGATGGAAAGTGATAGGATTATCTTCTCATGGGGTCACAACATGGTAGCCCACTTATACCACAAGCTATGTCAGCTAGTGTGATATCAGAGAGAGAGTCTCACAGTATGCATGTTTTTGTAGATCTAGTTATTTGACTACTTCACATGTACACAACCATAGGGTGTTCCTATGATGGTTGATGCTAGCACATTGAGAGGCTTCACCTATCCACTAAGAGATGTTTGGGAGTAGAAAGATATCCTCTACTGGAGGGTATGTCTAGACCGTATTCTAGGAAAAGATGTGATATGGAGACCCTACTGTCGCATGACTGAGTGGCTAGATACATGACACCAGATAAGGAACTCATAGTAGCACAAGCTACTAGAGGGTCATTAGAGTCATGTAGTGATGCCATACTACTATGATCAAGTGATGAGATAGTTTGACCTTTTATAGGGAGTCCCCTTAGTAGTACCTTGGTATGCACATCTGACAAGGTACTATCAAAGACCTAGTGCCATACATTGACCATCAATAGAAGACATAGAAGATAGTGATGTAGATGACACAGAGGATATAGAGGTATCACCAGATGTGGCCTATTCAGGCATCAACTAAGACTACATCAAATACTAGAGTCTGAAGGGTACCCACCACATCTTCACTAATGACTATCCCATAGGTGATCCAGGAATTTTAGAGAGGACACACCAGAATAGTGGCATGATAGAGGAGGATGAGGATATTAGAGATGAGGAGGAGCCCATCTCCAAGGGAGACCCCATGGAGGAGGAGAGAGTGAAGGAGATGCCCCCCACTGGTGGTGCTAGTGTGGATGTAGACATTTTTCACTCATCACCACTAAGATCACAATGACCTCCGTGTGCCCATATAGAGTCACCAACTCTGAGACCTAGACAAAATGAGCATGGAGAGAGTAGTCAATCCATGCCCCCACCATCTAGATCCTTCAGTGATGCCCAAGAGGGAGATCCAGGTATAAAACATGAAATTGATTTGAAATTTTAACTTAATTGATGAAGAAAAGAAGTACTAAAAGATAAATATGTTTCCATTCCATAGCTAGCATGGCAGAGTGGAGGAGTTTAGTATCCAAGGTTCTAAAGGATACATGTATATCCTACCCACTACCAATGAGTGAGTGAGAGTCTTCCATTGGTCATAGAGATCTTGATAGGCATGCCGATATCTTTGCGTGTGTCCAATGAGAGCTAAGGTTGTGCAAGGAGAGAGAAGATAGACTGATGGTAGAATTATAGAGGGCCCAGTAGTGCATGTGTGACATGAGCATATCAAGGAGCCACTCATAGACTACTAGACACAGATCTACAACCTCTTATTATAGATCAAAGAGATCTCAGAGTCATTGACAATCAACACATAGAGATAGACAAAGTGATAGATAGGGCCTTGTGCCACATATGTATCAAAAATCTAAAAGATTTTATGAAAAAAATTTCTCTACTAGTTAGTTCTGTGTTTGATTACTATATTTTCATCAATAGCATAAAACTTAACAGAAAGAAAGAATGTGTATAAATGTATTCAACTGTAATTTTCTAAAATCACATAACCTATAAAACAACATATTTTATAAGGAATACATAAACACACAAGGAAAGAAAGATAAATTTAAGGATAATAGCATTTGAGATGAATAACATTGATAGGTTCCTTAAAAGAAACTCCATACATATCAAAAATTTTATAAGCACCTGAACCAAAGTCCTCAATTACAACAAAAGGTCCAAGCCAGTTAGGGCTAAAATTTCCTTTTTTGCCAGGTAAAGCATTCACATTTCATTGATTCTCATATAAAACTAAATCACCTATTGAAAATGATCATTAAATTACTATATGATTATACTACTTCTGAAGAGATTTATGATTCTAAATCATGTATTTGTTATTCATCCAACATTTCCAATTCTTGTAATTGTTGTTCTCGAAATGTATCTTTGTCGATTATCCCATGAAATGAAACATTTCTAATTCCAAAGGAATAATAGCATTAGTACTGTAGAAAAGATTGTAAGGAGAAGTACCCATGGTAGTACAAACACTAGTCCTATAAGCCCATAAAGCATAGGTGAGTTGGGTATGCCAATCTTTCGTATGCTTATTAACTATTTTTCTAAAGATTTGTTCAATGATTTTATTCGATGCTTCAGCTTGACCATTAGATTGAGGATAGTAAGGAGTCGATAATATATGTTGAATTTGATACTTCTCCAAGAATTTCATGACTTATTTGTTCTTAAAAGAGGTACCATTATCTGAAACTATCATCGAAGGAATACCAAATCGTGTTATAATATTGTTAAGGATGAAATCACAAATAACATTAGCAGTTGTTGAATGAAGAGGGAGAGCTTCCATCCACTTCATAAAGTAATCTATAGTAGTTAGGATGTACGTATGTCCTTGTGAAGAAGCTGGAGACATTTTTCCAATAAGGTCAAAACCCCAAATACTAAGAGGCCATGGAGAAACTTGATTATGAAGCTCATGAGCAGGAGCATGAATCAAATTACTATGTTGTTGACATTGAGGACATTTCTTAATAAACATGAAAGAATCTTGTTCCATTTTTTGCAAATAATATCCTATTCTAAGAAGTTTATTGACTAGAGATTTGCCACCAAAATGTCCCCCATAAGAGCCAGAATGACCTTCTACTAAAGCTACCAGAATTTTGTTTCTATTAAGACATCTTAATAGTAAACCCTCATAAGAGAGTTTGTAAATCATGTCTCCTAAAATGATGTAATGTGCCGCAAGCTTCCTAATATGATTATGTGTTTTCCTTGTTGCCGATTCAGGAAAAGTACTATCTTTCAAAAAATGAAAGATATGAGAATACCATACATCCAAATGCAAATTGAAACATTCAAACGTAACCTTATCAGAAATTACAGGATTTTTTTAAGATTTTGTATAGTAAATTGAAATTTTTTAGTATTATGCTCAAGACAAACCAAAGAAGCTGCGCTTGCCATGGTGTCTGCATGTCGATTATCTTTCCTAGGTAAAGTTTGAATCGTATAAGAAGAGAATTGTGAAAGCACCTCAAGGGCCAAATCTCTATATTGTGTCATTTTATCATTCTTACTCTGATAACCTCCTTTAATTTGTTCTACAATCAATTGCAAATCTCCATAAATTTCCAAGTGTTTAATGTTAAGGGACAAAGCTTCTCATAGGCCTTCTATAAGAGCTTCATATTTTGCAATATTATTAGTACAAGGAAAGGTCAATTTATACGATAGAGGGATCGGTTTCTTCGTAGGAGGGATCAAGATAATACCCACACCAGAACCTGTCTTACATCTAAATCCATCAAAATATAATTCACAAACATCATCATGTTTGATAGCTAGAATGTTTTCATCGAGGAATTCTATTGAAGTAAAGCATGCATTGGGATGAGGACAAGGAGATTCAACTAAATAATTTTTTAAAGCTTGTCCTTTAATTAATTTTTGAGAAATGAAATTAAGATAAAATTCTATAAGTAACATCACCCACTTTGTAAGACAGCCAGAGAGATCAGTTTTTGAGAAAAGATGATTCAAAGGATCAAATTTAACAATCACATTGACTTCAACATTTAAGAGATAATGCCTAAGTTTCTGACAAGCATAAACCATAAATAAGCACTGTCTTTCCAAATCTATGTATCTTGTTTTGTAATTGAGTAAAGTCTGACTAATGTAGTACACAAGTCTTTCCTTATCTTCACTATCATACTGGGTTAACAACGCACTCACTGCCTTCGGAGTGGCTGAAGTATATAGATAAAAGGGTTTATCAAATTGAGCTAGTTGCAAAATGTATGCACCCTACAATGGTCACCTAGACTTTGGGCCCCCATTCAACAATTTATCAAATCCCTGAATCAATATTTTTAAAAATCAGCATTTTTCAATTATATCAATTTCCTTAATCAAATCCTATTTCATCATTTTCAATTATTTGCCTTGGGCTAACCATTTTATCCTAAAGTATTTATTTATTTAAAAGGAATTTCTTCCCCTTTTATTAAATAAAAAGCTCCCACTTTACCTCTTATCCTAAGTTGCACAAACAAAGCATTATTCTTATTCTATAAAAAAGAAGAAAAACACTTTTTGTCTCATATGGACACAAAAGTCAACTCTTATTTTCTCATTGGAGGATATTTGTGCACATGGATTTCTCCTCTTTCAAGCTCCACCATTGATTAAATCTTTTGCCTCTTAATCTCCATGGTCCATTCCTTCTTAATTCCTTTAAAAGGAGAGCTCTCTTCTCATTTTAGGATCCATCTTTTGAATACCAACCTTATGCTGCAGGATTGCTTGGAGACTTTGGAGCTTTTTGAAGACATTCTTGCATTCTAGTTTCTTTCTTGCATCATAGCTTTCATGGCATCTAGCTTAGTTTCTTTTATGCTTTAGATTAGGTCACATAGCTTAATTAGCAAGGGTTTGTAATACTTTCATTTCCATAGCTTAGCTTGCATCTTCATTCTTAGCTTAACTTGCATTGCATTGCATTCTCATTGTGATTCTTGAGGATATTGGAATTCTTGCCCTTGTCTCATTGAATCTCCCATTGTGTGGTTTACTAGCAAGGTTGCATGCTTCAATAGCTCTAGCTAAGAGCAATATTCTAACAATCTTGTGACTCCATGCCTAGGGAGCTCTAGGTCGCTTTCTCAAGGTTTCCCATTCATGGATTCCCTTGGAAGTAATGAATTAGAGAAGTGCACTATTTAGTGTGTACATTTTTGGCACCCACCGTGGGGCTGAACACTCTTGTTTTGTCCTTCATTTTTATGCATTTCCGCACTTTTTTCATCACTTTTTAGCTTACTATTTTTGACAGATTTTTATTTTTTTCTGGAAGATTATCATATGATACTTCACTAGTGTCATGTGATACTTTTTCCTATACTAGTGTGATACTTTACCAGTTAAAGTATCGTGCTCTGTGAGAGATTTTGTCGCACTGGTATTCTGTATTCTGTCGCCTGCAAGTAACGTGAACTATCACACAGGAGGAAACTATCTCACCCATATGCTGGAAACTATCGCATGATATTTTTGGTAACTGTACTATTGCTTGTGTGTGGCAAAGAGTTGTTTATTATCTTTTTCTTGCCAAGTTTTGATCTAATTAGCTTGCTGGTTTAGTTTGTTGTGGTTAGGCAGAGTTTATTTGCAGATTTCATTTGGTTTTTGATGTGCTAACCCTTGTAGGGCTAACAAGTGGTGCTTGTAGGTGCTACTATTTCTTGATTATTTTCTTAAAAGAACACATGTCAAAGCTTCAAATGCACAAGGGCTACTAACAATTTTTGTAGGGCTGCCCAAAGCATAAAAACAAATCAAGTGCTTGTTTAATTGCTTTTGTTTTGAGTGTGGCATCTACTAGTTGTTTCATTTAGTAGGCACTCAATATCTTGTTGTAGGAATCTTTGGGTGGTAGGAGAAGTATGCTCTTCACCCTTGTGGTGAGCCAGAAAATCTTGACCCATCTTTAGATTTTGAAAGCAAGAGGGTAATCGAACCTTTTCTTGGTGTGTTTGAGAGATATTTTTGAGCTAGGAGATTATGGTCTTCACCCTTGGGGTGAAACAAAAATCCTGACACTCAAAGGTTGATCCACTCTTTGTTTAGCTTTTAGAATCCTTTAGCGGGCCTGCTCTTGAGCAATCAAGAGGAATGACCCAAGTGGGGACAAGCTTTTCTCCAGCTATTCCAACCCACTATAAACTCAAGGCTATCGAGGACATAAAACCTTGGTAGACATAGTACTTGTCTTCACTTGATGTGAGTACTTATGGGATTGTGACCATGAGGAAAGTGTTGAGCAAGAATTCTTAAGGTACTCTTGTGGCCATGAGGTTCTAGTCCTTTTTGAGGAGCAAGAGGGGTATTACGAATGGAAGCCCTTATTAAGAACCATAGATAGAAGCCACCCTATTTTTCTTCTTAGCTTCTTGGTGCAAGGATTGATCCAAGTGGAATAACCCGAATCACCCCAAGATTGCTCACCATCTCTGTTCCTCTGGTTGTGTCATTGGCACTTCCATGACAAAGCCAATATCTATTATGGGTAACCACTTTGTGTGAGGCAATGGGACATCAAGTGTGGTCCAAGTTGTTAAGTATTGAGCCATTGAATTTTTAGGCTAGTAAGTGCTTGAAGTGTTCTCACTATGATCTACCCGTGTAAACATTCTCAAACATCAAACATCACAGTAGCATTCATAGGATTTTTATTGCTTTGATATCACAATTGCTTGTCTTGGCAAGGTTTCTTTTTCGCTTGTTTCAAGTGTTTTATGACATGTTTGATCACCTACCATTTGCAAACCTATCTATTTACTACTGTCACTATGCTTGAAATCAAAAATCCAACCTTCAAACTAAAATTTTGAACAAATTGCCCTTAAAATTGAGATTTTTAGCACTCACTGGTCAAGAATCGTATGACACTAGAATAGTATCACACCCTATACTAAGAAATATCATGTGATAGTTCATCATTGGAAGACTATCACACCGCTTGCCTGGAAACTATCATGCAGGCTGCTTGGAAACTGTCACCCTGCTTACTAAGAAATATCATCTGCTGAGAAATTATTGCCCTATTTGCCTAGAAAATATCACACAAAGTCTTTTTGTTGTCTGCCTGATTTATACAATTTTCAATCTTTCCTTAGTCGACCAGATTTTAGTAGGTGACTTACCTTGCTGCTAGAAACCTATTTGTACCTTGGGTTCCCGATTTTAGGCCCCTTGAACTAGTGTTCTTTGATTTTACAAAGTAGTCTTGTTTGACATTGATAAGTTAGGGATTATCCTTGTTGGAAAAGTACACCCTTAGATTTGTTGGTTACACAATTGGAGAGTTTCAGTACTCTTTTGTCCAATTCACTTCCATCAAAATTTAGTTTCAATTTCAAAATATATTTGGTTAAATCCATTTTCTTGGCCCATATGTGTTAGGATACTCATCCTTTTATTATGCACCTATGTGGCAGGATTAGTTTACACCTTTTACAACTTTCTATCTCACCATCTCTTTTTGGACAATTGAACACTTTTACTATCCTAGTTTTATATTGACACTTCATAGGGTCATCTTATCACCAAGGGTCTTTTTCTTTCATGTCAATTACGACAAGGTACCAAGTTAACCAAGGAAAATGACCTCAAGTTGTCTTTGAATAATTACCCTTAGTCCAAACTCATCAGAAGTGAAAGGGGAAGAAACTTGTCTTTGATCAATCACCTAAGAGCGAGTCTGAGGCTTGGTTTGACCCAAAGAAAAATCCTAGTGAGTTGAGTACCTCTTTACCATCTTCTCAATCAAATATGGACATGAGCTACTCTTTGACTAGGAGACAAAGAGAAGAAATGGATAAAACTCTTGATGACATTTTTCAAAGACATAGGGGTAACATGTCATTTGGTGATGACAATCAACCTGAATCACCCCCTATTAACTCAAGATATCTAGATGCTCATCAACAAGCTGAAAGGCACTATGCACAAGCTCACCAAGATGCACGATCATAACACGAAGACCAAAACAATGAATTTGGTGATGCTCATGTGAATGCCACATTCACTAATGACTTGTTCCAACACTCAAGGTCCAACTCTCCACTCAAAACAACCTCAAGATATGCTAATGAAAGGCTTAAAAGAATCGAGCATGAAAAGAAAGCCTTCTTGGATGAACAAGACACTAAAGAAGAAAGGTTTAGACACCTAGAGGAAGAGCAACAAGCCTTGTTGGAATTAAGAAGAAAAGCATTCCAAGAGGAACAAGATAGGTTGTTAGCTCAATAACTTAACAACCAATTCAACAACAGGGGTGCCAACAGTGGAAACAACTCTCCACCCTCTACTTCCTCAAGAACCCCAAGAAGTAGAAGGTGGTTAAGGATGCCTTCAAGATCTCCTAGTCCTAGAGGAAAAAAGATTTCACAACATAGGAGACAAACACCTCCTAGGAACTCAAGACAACCCTCCCAATGAGCTCATCATGGCTCTCAACATGGAGGAAGTAGTACAAGTTTTGATGATCAAGATTTCATGAGAATGCAACAAGAGCAACTATTCCAACAATATGTGGAGAAGTACCTTGATCAAAATAAAGATAGGTTCCTAAAGAGTTTTATTAACAAGGGTGCTAGAGTCCCTTACAACTTTGATGTGGATAGGAGGATCAAGAAACAAGGGCCCTGTCAAGAAGAGGAAATCAAGAAACTCAAACGAATGATGGAAAAGGTATTGGCACCTAAAAGTTCCTTTTCACTTGATTCTATTTGTCCCAATCCTTTTGAAAAAAGTGTGGCTATGACGGATTTTCCTAGGAAAGTTGAAATTCCCCAATATGACAAGTATGATGGCAATGGTGACCCACATGATCATGTGCGTCAGTTTTATATCATGAGTTTTGACTTCCACCAAGATGACTCTTACCTTATGAGATTATTTCCAAGAAGCCTCAAAGGCCAAGCCATGGAGTGGTTTACCAACATAACCCCTCCTATAAAAACTTTCAAAGAACTTGTCCATAGATTTGTTCAACATTTTGCATACAACTTATCAAGATCTGTCACTATGTTGGACTTATGAAATTTGAAACAAAACCAAGGGGAATCCTTTGTGACCTTCTTGCAAAGGTGGAGATGATTGTGCTCCCACTATTCTAGGACTCTTCCTGAGCATGAAAGGATTGACATCATTGTTAGTAATTTGGTGCCTGCAATGCATTATGAGGTTCAAAAAATGGTCTTCAATTCCTTTTATACTATCGTTGAGATAGCATGTCGAATAGAGGATGTCTTAAAAGAACAAGGCATTTTGACAAACAACAACAAGAACAACAATAATGGTCAAAATAATAACAATGCTAATAAGGACAAAAGAAAGCACTCACATTGGAAAAAGAATAAACAAGTAGTCAACGACGGAGTTATGGACTCTTCCCAACCCAAGGATCAAGGAGTCCTACATTTGTCTAGTGCAGTCCAAGTTATGAAGCTCAATACATCCTCTAACCAACAAGAGAGTAAACCTAAGTATCAAGAAAAGCCCAAGAAAAAGTTGAGATAGTTTTCTAAACTGGGTGACTCCTATGAGGATGTTTTCAAAACCCTTATTGCCAATAATCTTGCACAACCACAAGATCCAGCAAACTTTCACATACCTAATGTTAAGCCACATTGGTGGAATGAAAAAGATTTCTAGAAATACCACAATGGCATTGGACATGACATCAAACATTGCTGGAAGCTTAAGCACCTCATCTAGGATCTTATTGAAAGTGGTAAACTTCAAATTGATGGATTGAATACAAATTCAGACCACAAGGAATTCAAAGAACCTTTGCCCAAATATGAAAAGGGGGAAACCTCTCAACCCAAGAATGGAAAAGCTACAATCAACTATACCTACACAGGTGCAGAAAATGTGGTTAATATGCTTGAGATTGTTGAGGAAAATGTCAACATGATGCGAAACAAAGATTCTTATAGTCATGATGTGGGCTCTCCTCCTATATTTGATGAAGAACCTATGGTGGTGCTTAGGGGTCCTCACTCTCAAAGGTCATCCCAAGCTCTTAATGCTATCACCAGAAGCCAAGGTCAAGGTCCTATGATCATTAGAGGTCCTAATACCAACCAATCTAGCAAACCCAAGCAAGTGACATCCAAGAATGTCACCACGAAGTTAGCAGTCAATCCTGAAATGAACTACAATCTTGTTGACCAGTTACAAAGAACACTAGCTCAAATCTCAATTTTTGAGCTCCTAGAGTTTTCTCCTAGACATAACCATGTCCTTGAGGATGCTTTTCATACAACTAATGTCCCTAACAACATAGATGTTGACAAATTCCAAAACATGGTTAACCACCTTGCCAGCCCTCACTACCTCACATTATTAGAATAATATGACAAAGCCTTGAGCCATCTACATAATCTTGCCCTTCATATTGAAGTTATGATTCACAAGACCCATGTCAAGTGTGTGTTGATTGATGGGGGTGTTGGGCTAAATATTTGTTCCTTGAGTTTGTTGAAAATACTGGGTTACTCAGAGAAAGTTATTGATACTCATAAGAAAATAACCATCAAAGCCTATGCTGAGGTAGAGAGAAGCTCCAAAGGCTTGGTCATCCTTCCTATCAGGATTGGCCCTCTTGAAAAGGACATTTTGTTCCAAATTGTTGATGCTGGTCCTTTAGCCTATAATATTTTTCTTGGTAGACCATGGATCCATGACATGCAAGCAGTGTCATCCACCTATCACCAATGTGTCAAGTTACCCTATAATGGAGTAGAAGTCTGTATACCCGGGGATAGCACATTATTTGTTAATGCAATTTCACAAGGGAATCATGTTACTCTTAATAGGGAAGAAGAAAATTTTGATACAACTCTAGAATAGTGCAAGAACAAATTTAAGGCCATAGACCTTGGTATGGGGGGTTATCAAATGGAATCCTTTACAAAACTACCAGTCTCACCTAGGTCCTATGGTAAACCCTCACAAGAGATGCATCTCTCATCTTTAGCAATGACTCTGTTTGATACATTTGTAGAGTCCTCAGTACCCATATAGGATGAAAAAGAAGAGGTAGCTGTTAGAGATTGGATTTACAAGGAGGAAAAATACAAGCATAATGAAAATTTCTCCCCAACTCCTAAGGCTTATGGGAGAGGATATAATTTGGTCAAAAATATGGGCTACCCATGTCATGGTCCAATGAGTCATAGATTAGATGCTAGGGCTGAACCACTCAATCATGCTCTCTTTGGCTGCAGAGTTAAGACAATGGTTGGCCTAGGTTTTGAAAGTCAGAATAAGAAAACTACTCCTATCCTTGTGGTGACAGATAGTGATGATGAATGTAGCTACATTCCCAATTTGTAAAATCAACAAGATAGGTGTGAAGATTGGATCCCTTCCACCAGTCTCCTTTGGGGAGATTTAGATGCTTCATTTATCAATCCAATAGTTTCAGACCTAGAATAAGAAAAATCCACTATTGAAGATCATGTCAAGGATCCTATTCAAGAACATCAACATAAAAATAATATTGAAGAAGGTGTTACCCTTGGTGACATTGAAGCCTCTACCTTGAGGCCTAAAAAACATGCTTGGTGTAAACATCCCAATTGGGATTCAGATACAGACTCACATGAGTATGAATGGGATTCTCTTTCTAATTTTTCTACAGTTAACATGGACATTGTCCATATATATAGTTCCCAAACCAAGGTAGCCAATGAGTCTAGTGTAGGATTAGATGATTGGAATCCACGAGTTTCTTTAGTGGATGATGCTTCACTTGGTAGGATAAATCCTGATTTGGGTACCTTAGAGGGATACTTGATGAATCTTGACTCTACAATCACCAGAGATGATACCATTCACATACACAATATTGAACCAGTCATTGACCTAACCATTGCCAATCCCCACTTAATTGATTGGTCTCAGCACTACCAAGAGCCTCAACTTCTAACTTTTCAAAATGACTATGAGATAGCCTGTTACCTAAATGCTCTCAAACCTATAGTCTCTTCCACTAGTGAACCTACTAAAAGCATGACATAACCAAATATCAAGTACCTTAGTTGTAAAATGAAAAGAAAAGAAAAAAAGAATAATAATTATGATGGTGAAAACCACTATGTGGCGGTGTCAGAACCTAAAAAAGTAAAAATAAAGGATGTATCCAAAGGTGAAAACCTCTCTGAGGCACCTAAGGATGAAGTACTTGATCATCTTCCAAGATATTTTTAGGATAGGTCTTCAATGCTTGTTGAGCCTACATACCCAATTAACTTGAATACACAAGAGGCTCCATAAATTGTGCACTTAGCTCAATCTCTATCAACACAGAAAAAAGAGGCATATACCAAGTTCCTAAAGAGCAAGAAAATTAACTTTGCTTGGACTTATTCAGACATGCCAGGATTGGACACTAGTCTCATTATGCATCACTTGTCCATAGCTCCAGGTATCAAACTAGTAAAATAAAAATTGAGGAAAATGTATCCTCACATAGCTCTTCTTGTCAAAGCTGAATTAGAAAAGATCCTCAGTGCAGGATTTATAAGAGCCATTGATTATGCCAAATGGATATCCAATATTGTACTAGTTTCAAAACATGACAAGTAAATTCATGTCTGCATAGATTTTAGATATCTTAATAAAGCATGCCCAAAGGATGACTTTCCACTTCCAAACATAGACATGATAGTGGACATGACCGCGGGTTATGAGATCTATTCTTTGATGGATGGCTTTTCTGGGTATAATCAAATTAAAATAGCTCCTAAAGACCAAGAGAAAATTGCATTCACTTGTGCATGGGGAACCTATTGCTGGAACATCATGCCATTTGGACTAAAAAATGCTAGAGCTACTTATCGAAGAGCTATGACAACTATCTTCCATGACATGATACATAAGAATATGGAAGACTATGTGGATGACACCTTGGCAAAATGCAAGAAAAGGGATACACACGTAGGTGATTTGGAAGTAATTCTAGATCATATGGAATAGTGTCAATTGAGATTAAATCCCAAAAAGTGTGCATTTGGAGTCACCTCCGAAAAACTCCTAGGATTTATCATTTCAATTAAAGGAATAGAGGTGGACCCAGAAAAATTTCAAGCAATAATGGATATGCTACCTCCCAAAAACATTAGTCAAATGAGGAGTCTTCAAGGATGCCTTTAGTCTATAAGGAGGTTTATTTCACAACTGGCTGATAGAGGTCAACCCTTTAATAAGACTTTACATAAAGGGGTAAAATGTGTCTTGAATGAGGATTGTCAGCAAAGCATGGACCAAATCAAACAGTACTTGGCTAATCCTCTAATCTTAATGCCTCCTATCCCAGGAAAACCACTCATATTGTATGTCTCAGCAACAAAATCTTCCCTGGGGGCATTATTGGCTCAACTTGATGATATTGGAAAATAAAGAGCTATCTATTACATCAATCATACTCTTGTGTCATATGAGGTCAACTACACTAGTATTGAAAAATATTGCCTAGTAGTGGTGTTTGCTTCCCAAAAGTTGTGACATTACATGGTTGCACATACAATACACCTCATTGCAAAAATTGATCATCTAAAATACTTACTTGGTAAGGCTGCTCTCATAGGTAGGCTTGCTAAGTGGATGATGATCCTTTCTGAATTTGACATAGAGTATGTTGAGTGTAAGGCTATAAAAGGACAAGCCATTGTAGACCAATTGGCTGATTTTCCAATTCGAGACAAAGCACCAATTCAAGTTGAATTTCTAGATGAGCACATAATGTACATGACTGCAAGAACATGGAAGATGTTCTTTGATGGCTCTTTCATGCAAAATGGTTCAGGTGTAGGAGTGTTGTTTGTTTCACCTCATGGCTACACAATTCTTAAGTCTTACAAACTATTGTTCCCATGCACAAATAACATTGCCTAGTATGAGGCCCTAACAAATGGACTAAAAATGGCTATAGAGTGGGGAATCACATAGTTGCATATTTATGGGGAATCACAATTGATAGTCAACCAAATTAATGAAGAATAACAAACCAAAGATGAAAAATTGGTACCCTACAAGAAAATGGTTGACTCATTGCGATGATACTTCACCTTTGTTACATTTCAACAAATCCCTAGAGTAGAGAATAAAGCAGCTAATTCTATGGCTACATTGGCTTCACTTCTTTAGCTAGAATAGGATGAGTCCAGATTTGAATTCCTGGTGGAAGAGCTACGATACCCTATCTATGACTCCCAAGAAAGCCAAGTTGTTTGTACCCTTATTGGACATGAGTCATCCTGCTATGGTGCCATTTACTCATACCTTCGTGATGGTATTATCCCCAAAACCTTCAACCGATCTGAAAGATGAAACCTTATTTGAAATGCCTCTTGCCACACCCTTATCTCTAGTGATTTGTATAGGAGGGGTTTAGATGGGACACTTCTTAGGTGTTTAGAAAAGGATGAGTCCAACCAAATGTTAGTTGAAATTCATGAGGGCATTTGTGGAGGACATTCTAATGGTCTTGCCATGGCCCAAAGGTTTCTTAGGGTAGGATACTATTGGCCTACCATATAGATAGATGCAGTAGCTTTTGCTAAATCTTGTGAAAAGTGTCAGAAACATGGAAACCTGATACATGCTCTAAGCAGGGAGCTTATTCCTTCTATTTCTCATTGGCCATTTCAGCACTGGGCCTTTGACCTTGTTGGGCAGATTCATCCCAACTCATTAGGTGGACACAAATTCATTATCACTGCTACTGATTACTTTACCAAATGGGTAGAAGCTATCCCACTTTCTTTGTTTATTTTGAACCATATCATCTGTCAATATGGAGTGTCTTTTGAGATAATCATTGACAATGGAGGTCAATTTAAAAACAAGGACCTTAAACATCTCTGCAAGAAATTCAAAATAAAATAGCATTGGTCCTCTATTTACTTCCTACAAGGAAATGGACAAGCAAAGGCTTCAAATAAAACCATTCTCAAAATCCTCCATAGAACAGTTCACAAGAATGGTAGAGATTGGCATCTACAGATAAATCCAGCCTTGTGGGCCTACAGAATGAGTATTCATACTCCAACAGGGGTTACTCCTTTTTCCCTCACTTATGGTGCTAAAGCAGTGATACCTTTAGAGGTGGAGATTCCTTCTCTTAGAGTTTCTCTTAAAGGTTTAGTGACAGATGAAGACTACCGTGCCATGAGACTTTAGAACTAGAACTTCTAGATGAAAAGCGTAAAGCATCTTTTGATCACATGAGAGTTTACCAAAAGCGTATGTCTAAAGCATTCAAGGAGAAGGTTCACCCTAGAGAATTTCAAGTGGGAGATCTTCTCTTACGAGAAAACCCTAAGAACCAACAACATAGAGAGAAAAAGGGAAAATTAGAACCTACTTGGCTTGGACCATACATTATTACTACAGCTTTTGGTACAGGTGCTTATTTACTATCTGATCCAGAGGGGGAATAGCTCCTTGATCCTATCAATGTTTTGCACCTCAAGAAGTTCTATCCATGATGCCTATTCTATCTAGGGGCATTCTTTGTACATATCTTATTGATCCTAAAAAAATTCCAAAAAATTCATATATGATGCTGAAAAAATCCTAAAAAGCATATAAAGTCCTGAAAAATACAAAAAAAATAAAAAAATGCAAAAAATTCAAAAAAAATGGAAAAAGTGCCTTGGTGAAAACCTCAAAATAGGTGCCTTGGTAGCAAAAATACAAAAAAATCAAGAAAATAAAAAAATCTCCAAGTGGTGAAAACCTGGAAATAGGTGCTACTTGAAGCCTTTGCACCCTTGTTTCTTAACATGCATCCTCGACACTTAGCCTTTCTCCATCATACCTTGACCTTGTTGCCTTGGTTTGGAATTGGTCTTTGCCTTTTTCTAGGGGGCATAGCTGTGTTAGCTTTGGTCTCTAGGATGCATTGGTATTTAAGACATCTTGCAAATGGTGCTCTTTAACACCAACCCAACAGTATTTCTCAACACTTATCAAATATCTTACCTATAGTCTAGCATGATATGGTATCTCTCATTGGTAGATGCAATACTCAAAGTTTATTTCTATGACCTACACACATGCACTTAACCATTTGACTCAATGAGACTTGTTTGACTTTATTTCTTTGTGTGCTATCTATGATGATTTCTTTGATGAGTGTTCTTTCCCTAAGAAGTTTTTGATGATGCATAGCTAGAAGATTGAGGGCATGAGGACATGTTTTATTACTTTTTTTGCTTGTGGGTATATTTTGTTGGTCTTAACTATCATTAGCATTTATGCTTGTTCCAGTTGACAATGGGATCTACAAGGTATTATCCTTGACTGTTTGTGCAAGTGCATGCTTATAGTCATCTCGACTTTCTTGTGTCTCGATGCGAGCATAATCTTGCTATATTAAACTTAGGTAATCTCACTGCACTAGTCATCTTAACCTATATGTCTTTGATGCCTAGGTGGGATTTCCACATTCCTATCTGATATAGATCATATTCAGATCCACATAGTTATACTAGTGTGTGTTGTATGATCTTGCAATGCTACCAATAAAGCTCGATGATGAATATTAGAGTCTAAAAGTTTTGTGACCTTGCAAGTAAACCACTTTTCATAGTAGCTTGCATTTTTAGGTTCATCTTAGTTTAGTTTTTTATTTTGCATATGGAGAGAGCTCTCCTTTTAGCTTTCATGGACCTATCAGTCAACTACGCTCACCTTTCCTTTTCTTGATCATGTCTTTTGATCCTTGTCTTTCACATCACATCCTTTTCCTATCATCAAAAGGGGTTAATCTTATCATCATATCTATATCCTAAAGAGATCATTTTTAGAAACATGAGTCTATACCATAAACATAAGAACTAAACATACATCCATGAGAGAGATTATATATATATATATATATATATATATATATATATATATATATATATATATATATATATATATATATATATATATATATATATATATATATATATATATATATATATATATATATATATGTCATGATATAATGTGAGATACAAAATTTGGATAAAGTCTCAGGATATGTCTCTATACATCTATCTAACCTAAACCGAGGAGTTGCTACCACCATCATGTGGTGCTAGTGGTGGAGGAGGTGGTGCCATGTCTGGTACCATATCAAATCTCCTAGCAATAGCGGAGTAGGGTGGTGCTCTCTAACCCTATGGCACAACCTAAATATAGAGCCCATGGTAGAATGCGGCTCGTGTGGCCTCTCTTTGTGACTCTACTGTAGCAACCTGAATGGCCCTATCCCGTCACTCAAGCTTAGCTCTCAGATTTGTTAGCTATTGCTCCCTAACTGCTATGGTGATGCATAAATACTACATCTCCATCTCCAGGACCTAGATCCTAGCTCTCAGGTCCTCTCCCTCCATAGGCTAATCCTGCCTGACATGCACCTCTTGGTAAGCTGGCCTCGCCCCATCATCACCCTCATTAGTAGAAGACTATCCCCGTGGCCATTTCCAGCCACTTGATCAAGAGCTCTGACCAATCTCTCTCCCTCTCCCTCTCCCTCCTCCATCTCCTCTATCCTCATCATCTCGCTCATCTCCCTAAGCTGTTGGCTATGCATCAAGTACCATGAACCTAGGAAATGGAGCTCACCACCGCTCTACTCTATAGGCTACATCAGCCCCTACATCTGCCATGTTTGGGAGATAGTCCCATGACTCTCTCCATATGGTTTTTGTATCCTATACTTTCTGCTAGTAATCCAGCATCGACAACCAGCCACGACCCTACTCATCCCTAGCCTAGGCATATGTAGTAGTCTTTGTAGACACTCTCTATTGCTACCTTAACTACCTCCATGCCTGAGTAATAACAAACCACTCCATGATATCTAGGTGTGAACCTACCAGTGGTCAGCTGCATAACGTATAGCTCAGCTCATCCTCTACATCACCCCATGACTCAACCTATTTGTATGGTCTCTATTGGAAGGAAGTGAGCTCATCTAATATCCTCCTATAGTATATCACATCCCCACTATGAGGCTATGACAAGAATCCTTCATATCAATAAATGAAGGGATGTCTCCTCTCCCTCAGCTGTATATGTGGATGCACCATAGTGATGTGCTCCCATGCCCACACTTGTGCTAGAATAGCACTGCACACGTATGTCCTACTCTCACGGTACATGATCTCATGGAGCTCATGGTACATGTCGGCCAATATGGCTGGGCCCCATGCCATCCATCATGGATGTGCTACTAGATCTACTAAAAACCTGACCCATCCTCATGAAAAACCCTTCTGACTCCTATCAGTGATAAGGGCTTGTGCAATAATAGAAGCAACAATGCAAGGCACTAGGAAGTCCTTGCCAAAATCATCCATTAATCAATCCCAACTGATGTGTTTGTCTATAATGGTAACATCTTGGAACATGCCCTAGATGGCCTGTCGTCCCTTAATAGGATCCCAGTCATAGTATATATGTGCCAACAAATAATCATGTTAGTTCCTATTATATGGAAACTTTACACCTATGAATATCTATAACCATGATTATACTTACAAGATCGCCATGGCTAGGCACTCAGAGAATCTGATAGACATCCTCCAAAGTGATCGATGCCTCTCCAGTAAGAAGATGGAAGGTGTTGTGCTCATTGCACCATCTCTCAGCTAGTGCAGTCAACAACCCATGGTCAGCTCAAATGTGGGGCAACTTCAACAAGTATCCAAAGCCCATTGCTCTCAAGTCTACCTGACCTGGATCATCCAAATCTCAGACATACCATAGCCCAGTAACCTTCAGCACTCTGACCGATAGTGCTGGGAAGAAATCCTGTAAGCCATCAATCCAAACTAGATGTTAGAACATGTCATAATGGATGTCTAAAATTAGTACAAGATATCTTAAGAATGCAAAACATTGTTAGGACCCATGCCATTTTGCTCAAAAAAATACTAAAACATGTCAAATTTTTAAACTGAGTGATACGATTTTTTGATAAAGTATCGTATGATACTTTTTCTTATAATAGTAAGATAGTATCTTGAAGTGTGATACTTTTCATAGCATCATACAACATTTCATTTGGTATCGTGTGATACTGGACCTAATGCCGGTGCAATACTATGTTGACCCACGAAGTATCACACGACATTTTCCCTCAAAGGGTGCAATACTTGCAAAAGATTGTACGATCTTTCGCCCAAATTGAAAATTTGAAATTTTTCAAAAATTTAAAAATGTGTTTTAATTGCAATAAATGCTCATAATGACTCAAAAAGGGAAAGTTTTTCTGAAAACATATCGGGGCACCATACTATGGAGGCCGGCAAATCGATGCTCGTGAACTGGGACTACTGCTTGCTGGGCCATTTTCTCTCTCTAAGCTCTTAAGATTCTCAAATTGTTAAAAGTCAAATGATTTTTGAAAATGACCTTTTTACCCCTTTTATAGCCTTTTGACTTTTTGACCTAATTTTCAAAACACCTCAGAATTGCACAAAAATTGCACCCCTAGCTAATTTCGACATCTTGGATCCATTTTTGGGATAGAAATCAAAATCTAAGTTTATCTTGATAGTCAAAATCACATTTCAAAATTTCTCCCTCTTCTGTGTAATTGGCTGATCATTTGAGGCCTAATCCTTCAATCTCTTTTGGGGCATCTCCATCCCATCTCTTCCAAACTCCTAGTCTTTCATTCATTTTCACTCAATCCATCCCTCTGGGGTTTGACTTAATCTTTATTCTATATCTTTCTTAGTCAAACCTAGTCAACCTAGGGCATATCTTCACTGCTTAATGGCTATCTTATTATCCTTCACCTTCAATTATGATTTCTAGTGACTTGATCAAGTTTATCAATTTTCTTTTCTCCTCTACTTGATTTTGATTTTGATTTTGAGGGGGCAGTACCTATCAGCTTCAATCTTTGATTCAGCTTTATCATTCAGATCAGCTTGAGATTTTTATTTAGAGACTTGATTATCACTTAACAGAAATGGTGTTGGTCTTGTCTTTTGATTCTCATCTCTTATTTTTTAGACTTGATTATTACTCAATAGCAATGATGTTGGTCTTATCTTTCAGCTTATCTTTGTCTTGATGTGTTCCCATTCGTCAAACACACATGTTTGGATTGTTTTGTGATCCCAAATTGATCTCACTTCAATTCCATTCTTTGACCACATGTGATCCTGAGTTGACCTCACATTAGTCAAAGAGGGGCAAATTTATGCACCCTAAAATGGTTGCCTAGACTTTGGGCCCCCATTTAGCAATTTATTAAATCCCTGAATCAATATTTTCAAAAATCAGCATTTTTCAATTATATCAATTTCCTTGATCAAATCCTATTTCACCATTTTCAATTATTTTCCTTGGGCTAACCATTTTATCCTAAAGTCTTTATTTATTTAAAAGGAATTTCTTCCCCTTTTATTAAATAAAAAGCCCCCACTTTACCTCTTATCCTAAGTTGCACAAACAAAGTATTATTCTTGTTTTATAAAAAAGAAAAAAAGCAATTTTTGTCTCATATGGACACAAAAGTCAACTCTTATTTTCTCATTGGAGGGTATTTGTGCACATGGATTTCTCCTCTTTCAAGCTCCACCCTTGATTAAATCTTTTGCCTCTTAATCTTCATGGTCCATTCCTTCTTAATTCCTTTAAAAGGAGAGCTCTCTTCTCATTTTAGGATCCATCTTTTGAATACTAACCTTATGCTGTAGGATTGCTTGGAGACTTTGGAGCTTTTTGAAGACATTCTTGCATTCTAGTTTCTTTCTTGCATCATAGCTTTCATGGCATTAGCTTAGTTTCCTTTATGCTTTAGATTAGCTCACATAGCTTAATTAGCAAGGGTTCGTAATACTTCCATTTCCATAGCTTAGCTTGCATCTTTATTCTTATCTTAACTTGCATTGCATTGCATTCTCATTGTGATTCTTGAGGATATTGGCATGCTTTCCCTTATCTCATTGAATCTCCCATTGTGTGGTTTACTAGCAAGGTTGCATGCTTCAATAGCTCTAGCTGAGAGCAATACTCAAACAATCTTGTGACTCCATGCTTAGGGAGCTCTAGGTCGCTTTCTCAAGCTTTCCCATTCATGGATTCCCTTGGAAGTAATGACTTAGAGAAGTGCACTATTTAGTGTGTATGCAAAATAGGAGGATTGGTGAGATACTCGTTAAATTACTCAAAGGATTGTTTACATTCATCATTCCAAGAGAAAGTGTTATCCTTTCTAAGAAAGGAAATAAAAGGAACAGTTCTATCAGCTAAGTTGGAAACAAAGTGACAAATAGCTTGGGTTTTCCCTTGTAAAATTCGTAACTAAGAAATATTCTTAGGAGGAGGCATATTAACAATAGCTTAAATCTTGTTAGTATCTACCTCTATGCCTCACTTAGAGATTATAAATCCTAATAATTTACCAGAATCAACTCCAAAGACACATTTCTTAGGATTCAACCTCATATTGTAACTTCTAATTCTTTCAAATATCTATTGTAAAATATTAACATGATCTTCTCTTTGTATAGATTTTGCCAAAATATCATCGACATAGTCCTCAAGAATCTTATGAATATAATCATGAAAAATCAAGGTCATACCCTATTGATAAGTTTCTCCTGCATTTTTTAATCCAAAAGGCATCATGACCCAACAAAATGTTCCCCAAGGTGTTATAAATGTTGTCATAAATTGATCTTTAGGAGGAATAAAAATTTAATTATAGCTAGAAAAGCCATCCATAAAAGATAATAAAGCATGACCCGCTGTCAAATCCACAATCATATCAAAATTAGGTAATGGGAAATCATCTTTTCAGGATGCTTTATTTAAGTCTCTAAATTCAGTACACATTCTTATCTTATTTTCTCCTTTTGAAACGGGCACAATATTTGAAATCTAGTCTGAGTAATCAATAGAGCGAATGAATCCAGAATCTAATAATCTTTCAATTTCAACTTTAACTAATAAAAAAATTTGTGGATTCATCTTTCAAATTTTCTACTTCACAGGTTTAACATTTGATTTGAGAACAATATTGTGAGTAACAATCTTAGAATCTATACCTGGCATATCCAAATATGTCCAAGAAAAAATGTCTTTAAATTCAAGTAAAAGGGAAACCAACTAATCACATTCATCTTGATTCAAACATTTCCCAATTTTTATCATCTTTTTAGAATCTTTTTCATCTATTTGAATCTCAACAGTCTCATTTATTAGCAAATCACTTTGTATTGGAGAATCCATTGGTAAAGAAGAAATATTATGTTCATCATGTTCTCCAAAATAACCATCTGTACTTAAACAATAAGGCTTCCATCATTTGCCATGAAACGTAGGTAAATCCTCACAAACCCCTAAAAAATCCACTAAGGCTTCATCTTTGGGAAAGATATCCAAAATAGGTCTTTGATTAATGTCAAGGAGGAGCGGGTTAACCAACTTCAAATGTTCACCACAGATATGATTAAGATTAAGAGGAAAAGCTGATGGTTATTTGTAAGGTTTGAATCCCAATCCATAAGTATAATCATAAATTTCATTATCCAAAGGTACTTGTATACCTTGCTTGTATTTACCACATCCTTTCCCATTAAATCCTAATTTCTTGAGTAGATGATAACCAGAACCATATCTATCAGCCATATCAGATGGAGTCCAAGGAGTGACATATATCACAATGTCATAGTAATCAAGTTTTATCATTTCAATTATTTCTTCAATTGAGGCAGAAAAAAAGTTACTTTTTAATTCCTCAAAAAGCAGGGATGGAGTAATCAATTGTTTTTAAAATTCACTTTGTTGTTTCATGAATTTTAAATCAAAGATCTTATATTATCGAATGAAAGTAGGATTAAATTCCAATGATCCCCAATCATCCTCACTCAAAGAAGAAGATGGAGCTTCAGTTTGTTTAATCTCAGGTTTTTTTTCAATCTCTTTGCTTGGTTGAAGAGGCTCTGAAATTTTAACATATTCTGCATTTAGACATGGATTTAGTGCATCATCTGCATGTAATGTGTACATAAAATTGTTATAAATGAACTTGACCTTTCAATGAAGAGTAGAAGGAACTACATGCATAGTATGTAACCAAGGTCTTCCTAGAAGAAGGTTATAATTGAGAGGTCCAAGCATAACATGAATAGGTGTATTAAGAATAAATGGAACAAGTTTAATAGGTAAGGTAATAATACCCAAAGTTCTCTTTGCAATATTGTCAAATCCATGAATAGGGACATTATTAGGTTGAATAGTTGTGAGATCAGACTTAATTTCCTTAAGCATACCCATGCTACAAACATTGAGCCTGGATCCATTATCTATTAATGTTCTATGAATGATACTCTGATTAATAGAAACAACAACCATAAGAGCATCATATTGATTCTTCACCTCAAGGAAAGGTAAATCATCATCAGAAAACACAATAGGAGGTACAGAAGACATAATATGCATGCACTCCAAAATAGAATTAATGTTCTCTTGATTAGGAGGTGAAGCAGGAAGAGTAGATAAAGCCTTTTGCAATGCCTCATGATATGTCAGGGAAGTTTAAAGTAATTCCCATAAAGATATCTTAACAGGAGTGGCACGTAATTGTTCTACTAAGTCATACTCCTTAAAATTAGATGGCAACCTAGGAGCTTGAGGAAGCACAAGTTGAGAAGGTGATAAAGAAATTGGAATAGTAGACTGAGGGTTATTCCATGTGCGATAAGCATGTGAAACAAAATCTTTGTTATCTAGGAAATCTGAAGGATCTCTAGGTTTACCCTTAATTATGATTTGAGGACATCCTTTTACCATCAAAAAAGGTTTAGGATATATCATTTTAGGTGTATCAATGTTTCAAATAGTGGAACATGAAGGTAAACATGCACACACCCTATGGTAAAGATCAATTGAAGAGGTTGTGGGGGAGAGTGAAATAGGAATAGGATCAATGGAGATCTCATTCAAACAATTTTCATCCTCACATCCATGTACCTCATTAAGGGATCTATCCTTTTGTACTATAAAAGCCTCATCAAAGTATTTAAAACAAGAATCATACATGTTGAACACAAAATAACACTACAAGCATGAAAGATGTAAATATTTTTGTATTTTTAAAGGAACTTTGCAAAAAAAAATTTGTATTTTTGAAATATAGATGCAAGAGAATAAAAGAAATCTACTTTTATAAGCATGCAAGATCTAACACAAGATGCAAATCTAACACCAAAAAGAAAGAGTTGTCATAAATGGGTTCACCAAAATGTAAAGTGGTATGATATAAAATATGGTGATTCACGTCAAGGTATGGACACGTAAATGGTGTGGTCACGTAAATGTATCATAAGAAAATGGAAGCACTTCCATTTATGACTAGTTTAGCCCCTTGAGAAGGTGGTTTTGGGTCATGTCAGAAACCTTCATGGGATATCTATCTTGGATCATGGTTTTCCCCTTGTTCTACCCTTTCCTCCACCTATTTCCAGCTTGTTTCTAGCACCCTAACCTGAAACCTTGAGATTCTTGACCTCAAGGTCAAGGTCAACCTTCTGGGTCAAGGTTGACCATGAAATTAACCTAGGTCAAGGTCAACATTGACCTTGACCTAGGTGAGAGTCAACCTCGACCCTGACCTTGGGTCCAAATTTTAGATTCTAGAAGTTTTCAGATGTTGGGTTTTAGAAAGTTTATTTTCCCACTTTTGAGTCAGTTGTTTTGGATTTTGGAACAGTAAAATCTTAAATTATATTTAATCTAGCTCCATTTCTAGGGGTTAAGGTTTAAATAGGAATTTAATTCTCCTATTTGGACCTTTGTAAAAGTTTTTTCCCTAGACTAGTATAAAAGGAAGCCTTCCTCTCTCATTTGATATATCTCTTTTTATATCGCTTTTTCATATCTCCATCAAGTATCAAGTGATCAATTCATATCATTTTGCAAGCACTCCATCCTTCAAGAAAGCATTTTAAAGGAAGAATTCAAGCCATCATCTACATTCAAGCATTCAAGTTCTCCATTGAAGATCAAGGATTCAAGCTTTCAAGCCTTTGGAGGGATTTGGTTCAAGCATTCAAGATTCATCATTCAAACTCTAGATCTATCCATCATGGTGGTATGATCTTCTTTCAAGATCCTTTTTTCATCTTCAAGATCTATTGATTCTCCCTTCAAGATGGATTCCAAGCATAAAATCATGGAGGTTTTGATTTACATTTGTTAGTGTTGAGTCCAAGCTTTCATATTAACATACTTTTTTACATTCCAAATACAATTGCATATCTATTGAATATCATAGCTTTGTTGTTAGATCTACTTCTACTACTTGCTAGCATTCTCTATTTCAATTATATTTTAAAGGTTGATTCCAAACCATGGTTTGACCAAGGCCAACCCCTCATCCAAACAACAAAACCCTTTTTCTTTTAGGTACATGCACGGGACAATGAATTGTAGTTGAGATTTGAGTACCCTTTTCGGTGAACTTTCAGGATCCGCGAACATAATTTCCATCAGAGTAGTGTAGGTCAAGGTCAACTTTTAGGGGTAAGATTGTGCCTCACGGTAAGATCTTACCCCTATTTTGGGTCAAGGTTGACCTCTCTCCAAAATTTAGAAGGTGTCTGGGTTTTCTCTGTTTCTATGTTTCTAGGCCAAATCCGGTTGTAGAATTTCCTGGAACTGAGTACAGACACCAGAAAAAAGTGATTTCCTAATCTGCTCCTTTTCAAGATAAGTATTTATGTTTTATTAAGTTTTTTATGTCCACACCTCCACACACTCAAACATCCACATATATAAATATATCTCCCTTAAGATATATTTTTTATATCTTACATTTTGGTGAACTCAACATGAAAAAGAGATATGAAAAATAAGATATCCTTTGTATCTTGATTATGAAAAATATAAGATATAAAAGTATATCTTAAGGTGTATGTAATACAAGAAGGTGGATCTATGGGTATTCCAAAAATTTGACCTTGACCTGCACTGTTCCGATGGAAAATTTGTTCGCGGATCCTGGAAGTTTGCCGAAAAGTGTACTCAGATCTGCTTTGTAACACCTGAAACAAAAATTGTAGATATTTGAAAATGCTGTTTTGGGGTGCCTATATAGGGTTTTTCCTTAGTCAAACCCCCATTTTAGTGATCTCCACCTCCACAAATAGCTAGATGTAATAGAATATGTGTGTGTATTGAATGTGCAATGCCAAGATCTAATCCTCTAGATTAAAAACCCTAGCATGAATTGATATGAGAAAGAAATGCATAGATTTGAATATGATAAAGAAAGCATACCAAGCCCCCAAGCCTAAAGTACTCCTACCAAACTCACAATCCATAATTTCTACCCCATGATCATATCTTTGAATGCTTGAATGTTGAAAATGGTGTTAGATGCTTTTCTTTCTTTCCTTATGATTAGATTTCTTTTATGCTCTTGCATTTTAAATTTCAAAAAACAAAAAAATCTATATATTCTAAAAAATACAAAAATATTTCTTTCATTTCATTTTCTATGAAGATCTTTAAGATGCTTTGGTGTATGGTTCTTTTCTTTATTATCCTCCTCTTAGCATCTCTTTATCATAATTATGATATTTATGAGAGTGTCATCCATTTTTCTATGTTTTTCACTCTTCATGTTTCACTTGCCTATACTTTTGTGAGATTGACCAATGCTAGTCTTCCTACTTTCAAAACTTTCATTAAATATTTATGTGGTAGACTTATTACTCTTTTGGATTATGTGAAGAATTGGGTAGATGATACACCATCTCCTAATCTTCCTAATCCTAATCTTGTCATCCCTAATCTAGTTCATAGTCCAATTCCTAATATTCCTAATGTGCCTAATTCTCCATCTGATATTCCTAGTTCTTCCCATACTTATGAGGAGGTTCAAATTATGGTTCATGATGTAGATGTACAATTTTTTTTGGATTTACATTGCCCTTCTTATCTGATCCATGATGATATCAAAGGGATGAGAAAATAAACCTCTTCTAAACCTATTATTCCACCTTATACAACCTTTACTTATGAACATAATAAATAATCACCTCCTGTAGAAGCATTACATGATATGTACACTACATGATATAATATGATGACTAAACAAGGTTATAAAGGTTTAGGGCTTGGTCTATTAATGAGCATGGTATTAAGTATCCAATTCATATATCCCCTAAACAAGATATGTGTGGTGTTGGTTGTTTGCAATCTCAATTTAAGGTGGTTGATATTGATCATCTTTGTCCTCTTCATATTATTCTCCCTACACCTATCTTAGATTACCCTAATACTCCTAAGGATGTGGCTAAGAAGGTATATGTTCAGTTAATGAATTCCAAGAAATAAATATTTAAACCTATACCAAAAGATGCTCTATCCAAGTACAAATGTCCTTTTCATTATAGTAATACACATTTACTCGCTGATTGTGTGCATTTCAAGTTATATGTTAGAGAAAGAGATGCTCTAGGAATTATATCCCACTCTTGTGTGGTTTTACAATTCCTTCATAACTTTGATAGGATGTATCCCCTTGATTTTTCCATAATATAGATATTTTATCCTCTTGTCTTAGGAGTGGGAGGCAAGATGTATTTCAACCAGTCTTCTAGGATCCATTAGGCTCTTAGCATATATTTTGTCTTGAGTTAATCGATATTCTTTCTATCTTTTCTTCCTATGGTTTTGTATTATGTTATAATCATCCAAAGATTCTATTTTCTATTCAAGATATCTTTTCTAAAGACTCTTTTGCAAAGGTATCCCTTTCTTTCATCCCTGGGGGGCAAGGTCTTCCTTCTTTCTCTTTGTCTAGGGATATGCTTTCCTTAGCTCAGTGGCATTTTTTTTATCTTGCAACATTATTTCATTATATTGGACTGAGGTTTTGGCTATGGATATCCTTTTATGTGAGAGGTTGTTGTCCTAGTTCATCTCCTCTTCTTTATTCTATAAATTATGTTCTTTATAAATTCTTGCCTTGGCTCTAGGGCTAGATTTTGATTCCTTTGTTCAAAGATTCCTCTTCCTCTTGATTACAGAGGGCTAGATGATTGAATCTTTGTTTCTCTTGAAAGATGATATTTTATCTAAAGTACTCCTCTATGGTTTGGGTCTTGTTTATAAGATCTCTTTCTTTGAGGATCCTTTTCCATAAGTAACATATCCTTTTCACGATTATCTATGCTCTTGGATTTAAGGGTCAATACCCTTCACTCAGAATATAGTGTACATTGTTGTTAAACAAGATATCTCCTTACTTTGTGAAGTAGGTATCCTCTTTCTCTTCCTTATCATGTCTAGTAGACAACCACAATAAGAAGGGGGTCATATATAGGGTCTCCCTTATTCTATAGTTTTCATTTTTCAAATATGCTAAATCCTCCGAAGGTAATGCACATAAGTTGCTAAATCCTAAAGAGACACACATTTTTCAAATTTCAATATGCTAAATCCTTGGAAGGTAACGCACATAAGTTGCTAAATCCTAAAGAGACACACATGTTATATTCATAGTGATACAAGAAGGTGGATCTATGGGTATTTTAGAAGCCTTAATAAAATGCATTACAACTACAAAGCATAGTTTTTAGGTGAACTATCAGGTTTTGCTACCTAGTGGGCTCTCCCTCCTTGGTGATTCATGGTAAGGTGGGCATCTTACTAGGTGAGCTAATCACTTTCTCTTTTCTCTCTTTTTGGTTTCATGCTAGTAGGATTAGAACATGAAGCTATGTAATTTATAGTGTGTCTCTTGTCTTTATTATGTAATCATTTATGCTTTTATGATAACTTTCCAAATATGATATTAGTATAGGAAGCATTTCTTAGCAAGGTTTCCTTTTTTAGTTAATTTGGGTTTATTTTTGTACTAACCCCTCTTTTTATGTCTTTTTGTTTTCTCTTTATTTTTTCACCCTCATGCATGTATGTTGAGTTAGAATCCTTAGCTTGGGGGCTTGTGTCCTTAACTAAGTATTATTATATCTCATTGTTAATCCACTTGGATCTTTCTTCTCCTTTACCAAGTGTTTGTATTGAATCCATACTCTTGCTAAAGTGGGGGCTAAATGTATCATCAAAAAATGAAAGTACTTCCATTTAGGATTGGTTTATCCCTTTGAGCAGGTGGTTTGGGGTCATGTCAGATGCTTTCATGGGATCTCTAGCTGAGATCATGGTTTTCCCCCTGTTCTGCTCTTTTCTCCACCTATTTCTAGCACCTTGACTTGAAACCTTGAGATTCTTTACCTCAGGGTCAAGGTCGACCTTCTGGTTCAAGGTCAACCTCAAACTTGACCTATGTCAGAGTTGACCTTCACCATGACCTTGGGTCAAGATTTTAGATTCCAAAAGTTTCTAGATGTCGGGCTTCAGAAAGTTTATTTTCCCACTTCTGGGTCAGTTTTTTTAGATTTTAGAATGGTAAAATCTTAAATTATATTTAATATAGGTACATTTCTAGGGGTTAAGTTTTAAATAGGAATTTAATTCTCCTATGTTGGCCTCTCTAGAAGTTTCTGCCCTAGACTAGTATAAAAGGAAGCCTTCCTCTCTCATTTGATATATCTCTTTTCATATCTCTTTTTCATATCTCCATCTAGTATCAAGTGATTAATTCATATCATTTTGCAAGCACTCCATCCTTCAAGAAAGCATTTTCAAGGAAGAATTCAAGCCATTAGCTACATTCAAGCATTCAAGTTCTCCTTTGAGGATCAAGGATTCAAGCTTTCAAGCCTTTAGAGGGATTTGGTTCAAGCATTCAAGAGTCATCATTCAAACCCTAGATCTATCCATCATGGTGGTGTGATCTTCCTTTAAGATCCTTTGTTCATCTTCAAGATCTATTGATTCTCCCTTCAAGGTGGATTCCAAGCGTACAATCATGGAGGTTTTGATTTACATTTGTTAGTGTTGAGTCCAAGCTTTCATATTAACATACTTGTTTACATTCCAATTACAATTACATATCTATTGAATATCATAGATTCGTTGTTAGGTCTACTTCTACTACTTGCTAGCATTCTCTATTTCTATTCTATTTTAAATTTTGACTCCAAACCGAGGTTTGACCAATGCAAACCCCTCATCCAAACAAAAAAACCCTTTTTCTTGTAGTTACAAGTGCGGGACAATGAATTGTAGTTTAGATCTGAGTACCCTTTTCGAAAAACTTTTGGGATCCACGAACAAAATTTCCATCGGAATAGTGTAGGTCAAGGTCAACTTTTAGGGGTAAGATTGTGCCTCGAGGTAAGATCTTACCCCTATTTTGGGTCAAGGTTGACCTTTCTCAAAAAGATAGAAGGTTTCTAGGTTTTCTCTATTTTTGTGTTTCTAGACCACATTCGGTTGCAAAATTTCATGAAATTGAGTGCAGACACCAGAAAATAGTGATTTCTGAATCTTCTCCTTTTCAAGATAAGTATTTATATTTTATTAATTTTTGTATGTCCACACCTCTGTACACTCAAACATCCACATATAAAAATATATCTCCCTTAAGATATTGCTTAGGTTTATAAATACCACCCCAACTTAGGCATTAGGGCTTAACAGTATTCTATCCTAACAATATAAACCTTCTCAAGTTATGGGTGGACTCTGAATAAGGAGTCTTTATATTCTAGTCTGGTTCCTATTTGATCTGAAATATCACCTCCTGATTGAAAACTTGGTTGGAAAAGGGAAAAGGAATTTTAAAACTAAAATTGGAAAATGGGGTGATACACCAAAATGAAATCAAACTTTTCTTGGAAATCAAAATAGTAACCCCAACTCATATACCAAAATTTTCACACCTTGAATCACTGATCAACATATAGGTTAATTAGACCATACTAATAGGGTATAGACCACACATAGATTAATCTATCAGCAAACATACATATTCTGTATAAGGCTCAAATTTTGTTCACTTAGAGGAGGAATAGAAAATCATTCACTTCTTCTAGCTACCAAAATGAATAAACACTTATGAAGAATGATGAAAAAAGGATTTGAATCAATACTCAAAATATATGGAGAAATAGATCATCTACTTTATTATCCTTCCAAAAATCTGACAAGTAGGTTACAAAAATGAGATGTCCAAGGCATCAAGGAACAATATGCTCACTTTCAGCCTTCTCTCCAAAATCTGCAACCCCCTAAACTGATAATCAAAATCAGTTTTATATCTTCACTCTACCTCTAATTCAAAAATCTAAGCCTTTATTATTTTCCCTAACTTGGCCTAAAATCATGCCAAAATCCTAGCCTAAATATCATGCCAAAAGTAAGCCCTAAACGTCCATTCTAAATTAAGGATATCAATCCTTTTACAATATTTAACCAAACATTTAATTTATTTAAATTGAATAAGAACTCAAAATAAATAGAATCCTAAACTACCTAAGATCTAAAATTAAGAAAATATCCTAAGTCTATCAAATGCTAAGTGTTAGAGGATCAACATGACCACTCCAACAAATTGCATACTATGTGGAATACAAGGTAGTGATATGGCACTGTAGTTTTTGGGCTCTACTAGGATGTAGACATTTGTAGTTATCGGATTGAATTCGGTCACAGTGGATTCCAAAAAACCCAAAATTATTGTTTGTTCTCAGACTTAGCATTTTTCTTTAGTGTTTCTGAGAAGAATAGGGAAAAAAACCTAACTTATGAGAAAAAATCTACAAGAATTTGGGGTTTATCTCAGCTTGACTGTCATGAATTAGCTCTCTATGCTTTAATAGATCTTCTTTGGCACTGATTTTGAACTGAGAGTTTTCTATATGAAGGCTTGGGTTTCTTTTCCTATGATTTGGAGATCACTTGGCATGATTTCAGCTTTGTTCTTTGAGTTTTACTTTGAGCTTTGAAGCTTAGCTTATGTATGTTTAGGGCTCATCATACAGCTCAGCCTGTGGATGGTGTTTGACTATGGCTCCTTTCTCAACTTCAAAACTCAGCCTCAAACTTTGTTCTCAGACTATGATTGGTCTTAGTTAGACTATGGGTACTTTCTAATATTGAGTCACGGACCGGCTTTGAAACTCAGCCTCAATCTCTCTTTATCTTGAGTCATGGCTTGACTGTGACTGGAAACTTTGGCTTGTTTCATTCATTGAACTTCAACCCGAGCTATGGAAACATGGATCATGGCCTGACTAGAAGATGTCTTTGGCTAGGAACTTGACTAGGAAGTAAATCCTAGGTGCTTGAATCTCAGCTTGAAATGTGACTTGTCTTTACTATGAGCTTTGAACACCTTCTCTGATGGTAAGCTTGATCCCTTCCATTCTTGATATAACTGAGCATGAAGTTTTGTTTGTTATCCCTCTTTTGATGTTGGCTTTTTTCCATTGAAAGTGCATGATAGGTCCTCCATGATTTGTGGGTTTTGAACTTAGGTTTAATCTTTGCATGTCTCGGCTTAGTCCGAGCTATGGTTGAAATATGTGGAGTTATCTTTTGCGAACTCGATCTCAAGCATGGCATATTTCAACCACATCTTCAGACCAAGCCACTTACAACTACAAATTGGTTTCAAGATTGGACTAATAGCCACAAACTCTCCCATGAAACATGTAGATAAGTTCAATTTGGTACCCTCCATTTACTTTGAAATAGGGCTTTGTTGTTCATTGAACTTGTACAGTTTGGTTTTGTAGAAGATACTCCATGTCTGTAGCTTGGATATACCAGTTTTTACATCTTTTTCTTCTTTTGAAATAAATGATAATGCTAAGAAAAACAACAGTCTATTTCCTTCAAGCTACTGTGACTGAACATTTGATAGCATAGAGTGAAAAAACCCACTTGTAATTAAGCTCATGGCTTAATTTGCACTATCACTTGGGAAAACTTAAAATACACCAGTCATTTTTACATGTTGCTTACAAATCCTTTGATAAAATGGTATTCTTCTTGGCTTAGCTGTATTGTGGATGTTTGTTGTAGACAAACACCATGCTCACTGTATTTTATATCCTTCCATGCTTAATGTAATAATCTCCTTAGAAGATGGTTTCTCTGTTGTTGCATTTTGAACCACCTGCAAGAAACTTATCAATGTACACCAGCCTCTGATGTCACACTAGCACACACCAGTCATTTTTCAAAAAGTTACACTATTATAAAATAGTGACCATGTTTTTGATCTTCTTTAACACCAGTCATTATTATTTGGTAACCCGGGCCTAAAAAACACCACTATTTCTTGCACTAGTCATTTTTAACATTTCAAAGTGCTCCAACTGAATAAAATGAATAGTCATTTTGAAAACATTATTTTGCAACACTGATAACAGTGAATACCCTTAGCTTCACTTGTACAAATCACCATGCTTGAACACAGTCTCCTCCTTTGTTCCATGCTAAAAATGAACCGCTAATGCTAAAAATAAATCTTTATCATAAGAAATGCAATACAATGAATTTTTATTTATTTATTGTCTAAGAAGTTCGAGCATGGGCTTGTGACATCCAAAGACATCATAATAAAATTCAATGAAGTTAGAGCATAGGCTCATGACATCCATCAAATACATACTAATAACATTTTTATGACATTAAGTTGAGTTCTGTAGCATTTCTCTTTTGTTAATTAGCAACAATAGTGAATTCATTGAATTTTGACATTTTGAAATCAACAATAACATTGTGTATGGAACTTCAAAATAAATAATATCAGTGACTATGCAGTTGAATCTTGGCAATTGAACATGATTGTTTTGTAGTAATATAGCACTTTGTTGTAGCATCTTGTAAGGCACTTTGCACTGCATCTTTCTTCTCTGACTGTGATGAGAAAAGTAGTCACTTTTGAACATTGAAATTCATTCTACTAAGCTTTTCAAACAACATCAGTGTAATCTTGTTAGGTTAGTGAACATTATAAATAGTTCATTTTATGAAAATGCCAAAAAATGGACACTTGTGAATCAAATTTTAGGTTATTGTGTTCACTAATCTAACAAGGTCCTATTGATTCTGAAAAAGGTTTCTCAGTTACAAACACTAAGTCCCTTTCATTCTAATATATGGCATTAAAAAGGACAACATACATCAAAATGACCATTAATAGTAAAAGGTTTCATGCTTAAAAATAAGTCCTTTTAATACTATCTTTCATTTAGTGTGGATGCACATTTCCTTATTGCATTGAATTTACTAGATAGATATGCAACATTGAAAAATTGATTATTGTTGTATGCTATTTGTGTTTCATGCATTGCTTAGATCCAGTTGGATCTAACCTGATTTTTTCTCTCATGATGCAGGTGAAAACCCTAAAGACCTAGTGAAGATGAAGACCTAGACCTAAAGACATAGGACCTGACAGACAACTAGCTAACAACATACAGACAACAAGGAAATGCATGGGACCCCTACTCCATACTTCTATCATGCTTTCTATTCTTCAAATGTACTCTTTGATTGAAATGAAATATGAAATATGAAAGGACACTTGTATACTACATTCAGTTTGAATGCACAATGTAATGATCAATTATGAATTTTAAAAATCTGAAATGTGATCAATACTTAGAGTACAATAATGAAATCTAATAATGAATGCAATAATGAAATGTTAATCAACAATACCTAAAATATAGTGTTAATTGGACCCTAAAAATGTAATCTTTTCCTATTTGTGTTTATTCTTCTGCATGCTCTAATTTTGGGTAACACATATATTTTTATATCTTACATTTTACGTTTGATATCTCATATATAGAGATACATTTATGATATAAAATATGGGTCTTTTCTTCTGGTTGATCAATTTGGATCTTTCCTCTAGGAATTTGAGGTTAAGAAGAAGATCTTACATTCCCCCTACTCAAACACACCATATTTTATATCATACCCCTTTTTATACATTACATTTTCATGATTACATTCATAAGATTCTTGAGGACTATGTGGATGATGAGAAGATCATATTAATATTTTTTGACAAATATTTGAAAGAATTATAAGTTACAATATGAGGTTGAATCCTAAGAAATGTGTCTTTGGAGTTGATTCCAGTAAATTATTAGGATTTATGATCTCTAAGCGAGGCATAGAGATAGATACTAAAAAAATTGAAGCTATTGTTAATATGCCTCCTCCTAAGAATATTTATCAGTTACAAAGTTTACAAGGGAAAATCCAAGCTATTCATCGCTTTGTTTCCAACTTAGCTGATAGAACTATTCCTTATACTTCCTTTCTTATAAAGGATACCACTTTCTATTGGAATGATGAATGTAAACAATCCTTTGAGAAATTTAAGGAGTATCTAGCCAATCTTCCTATTTTGCAACTACCTCAATTTGATAAACCCTTTTATCTATATACTTCAACCACTCCGAAGGTAGTGAGTGTGTTATTAGCTCAGTATGATAGTGAAGATAAGGAAAGACCTTTGTACTACATTAGTAGGACTTTACTCGATTATGAAACCAAATACACAAATTTGGAAAGAAAATGCTTAGCTATGGTTTATGCTTGTCAGAAACTTAGGCATTATCTCTTAAATGTTGAAGTCAATGTGATGGTTAAATTTGATCCTTTGAAACATCCTTTCTCAAAAACTGATCTCTTTGGCTATCTTACAAAGTGGGTGATGTTACTTCTAGAATTTGATCTTAATTTTATTTCTCAAAAGTCAATTAAAGGACAATATTTAATAGAATATTTAGCTGAAGCTCCTTGTCCTCATCCCGATGCATGCTTTACTTCAATATAATTGCCCGATGAAAACATTCTAGCTATCAAACAAGATGATGTTTGAGAATTATATTTTGATGGATCTAGATGTAAGATAGGGTCTGGTGTGGGTATTATCTTGATCCCTCCTATGAAGAAACAGATCCCTCTATCGTAAAAATTGACCTTTCCTTGTACTAACAATATTAAGGAGTATGAAGCTCTTATAGCTGGCCTACGAGTAGCTTTATCCCTTAACATTAAACACTTGAAAATTTATGGAGATTCATAATTGATTGTAGAGAAGATTAAAGGAAGTTATCAGACTAAGAATGATAAAATGACACAATATAGAGATTTGGCCCTTGAGGTTCTTTCACAATTCTCTTCTCATATGATTCAAACTTTACCTAGGAAAGATAATCGACATGTAGACACCATGGGAAGCATAGCTTCTTTGGTTTGTCTTGAGAATAATGCTGAAAATTTTCAATTTACTATACAAACTCTTAAAAATCCTACAATTTCTGATAAGGTTACCTCTTAGTGTTTCAATTTGCATTTGGATGAATGGTATTCTCATATCTTTCATTTTTTGAAAGATGGTACTTTTCCTGAAGTGGTGACAAGGAACATGTGTAATCATGTTAGGAAGCATGAAACATGTTATATTACTTTCGGAGACACTTTACAAATGCTCTTATGAAGGTTTATTATTAAGATATCTTGCTAGATCTAAAATTCCAATCTCTTTGGCACAAGCTCATTCTCATTCTCGTGGGGGACATTTTCATGGAAAATCTCTAGTCAATAAACTTCTTAGAATGGGATATTATTGGAAAAAAATGGAACAAGATTCTTTTTTATTTGTTAAGAAGTGTCCTCAATGTCAGCAAGATAGTAATTTGATTCATTCTCTTGCTCGTGAGTTTTGTAATCAAGTTTCTCCATGGCCTTTTGATGAAGGGTGCTCCCCTTAATACGACAAACACATAATAGAAATAGAGAAACAACAACAATAATATGCAAGAACAAAAAAGTGGCTTCTTATTATCTCCACAAATGTAGAATTACAAACTTTCAGAATTACAATATGCAAAGCCACATGGGCATTTCCTTACAATATTCTGTAGGACAAAGCCTCGAATCAATACTTAGATCTACTACCCAGAACTATTCTGAACTGCCTAAAACAATAATACAGCGTTCCTTATATAGGCAATTTTCCACCGCCTGGGAAGGTTCTAGAATTTTAGCCAATAAGGCCGACCAAACTTAGAATTATTTTATTTTACATTTTATTACATCATAGTCGGCTCAAGATAACCTTTGAAACCCAAACAAAAATTTTGAAGAAAATTATTTTCTGCCATTTCAGGTGGCCCGACTTCCGAAGACCATAAGTCATCACCAGTTGACCCGATTGACTATTATAACCCTATTTCGGAAATGCCACGAAGCACTCTACAGGCTTGACCCATGAAAGTGCCTGTCACCCAAATTTTTGACCTCATCCGGGGCCTCTAAAGCCTTCAAAACTAAGTTTAAAGTTTTTGTACCCTGCTGCCAATACCGAAAATCTTCAATATCTTCCAATGTACACTTGATTTGGCAATGAAATTTTACTGGCAGACTTATATGACCAATGAACCTCCACGAAAGAAATTAGATCATTCTGAGCACATACAAAAATTACCAAAAATAGTAACTTTCCATAAATATCAGCTCTGCACAAAATAGCCCTTATTGAATATAAAAATAGAAATATTTTTTTGGGTGATGCAAGATTGCTCTTACACCCAGGATGCTCCTGCATCAGAAACCTAGGGTAATTTGAGAAGTGACCCTGCCACGACTCAGGTGTGCAGAGGAAAACCAAGACGGTTAACCTCCTCCTTTGTTAGCCATGATGAATCTTCAATAGGTCGTCCTTTCCATTTGACCAAATACTCTTCATATGTCCTGTTCCTTGTGCTTCTGCCAACATGACTGTCCAGTATGTCTTCAATCTCCTTGATATCTGAACTGGTTGCTGGAATACTCCACTGTGCTGCTGCAACCTCATCTTTAACACCTCCTTCATGATACTTTGTCAAATCTGAAATGTTAAACACTAGTGAAATATTCAGCTCACTGGGCAATTCTACCTCATATGCATTTTCTGAATCATGCTTCTTCAATATCTTACATGGCCCAAACTTCTTCATTTTCAACTTGTTATATGTACCAACCAGAAACCGCTCCTTCCATAAATGAACCATGACTTCATCGCCAACCTGAAATTCCTTATGCCTCCTTTTCTCATCTGCTTTAGCCTTATACTGTGCATTCATCTTGTTAATATGCTTCCTCACCTCCTCATGGATGTTCTTCAAGTGTTCTGCAAAATCCTCAGCTTTAGCACTACTTATTTCTCCTTTATCTATCTTTCTCAATTCAGATGCATTTCTTAGACTACTTCCATATACAATCTGGAATGGTGATTTACCAATGCTCCTATTGACAGAATTATTGTATGCAAATTCTGCCTGTGGTAAAATCAAATCCCATCCTATTGGCTTATCTCCAACCAAATATCTCAGCAAATCTCCCAAACTTCTATTCACCACCTCTGTCTGTCCATCAGTCTGTGGATGATGTGATGAGCTGAACTTCAAATTTGTCTTCAACTTCTTCCACAATGTCCGCCAAAAATATCCAACAAACTTAGTATCTCGATCTGAAACTATGGTCTTTGGCAAACCATGTAGTCTCACCACTTCTCTGAAAAATAATTCTGCTACATGAATAGCATCATTAGTCTTCTTGTAAGAAATGAAATGTGTCATCTTTGAAAATCTGTCAACTAAAACAAAAATTGAATCATGTCCCCGCTGTGTCCTTGGTAAACCAAGAACAAAGTCCACACTGATATCCTCCCAAGGCTTCTCTGGTACAGGTAATGGCTGATACAACCCTATATTCTGCTTCACTCCCTTCGCCATCTGACATACTCTGCAACTCTGTACAAAATTCTTGACATCTTGTTGCGATTGTTGCCAATAATAATTTTCACTAACTAAAGCAAGGGTTTTATCACGACCAAAATGTCCTGCCAATCCTCCGCTATGCTTCTCCTTGATGAGATTCTCCCTCATAGAGCTTCGGGGAATGCACAACTGACTCCCTCTGAATAGCATATCATCCTGAATGATGAAATCTAACCATTTCATCCTGTCTAGAGTAACAGGTTCTGTACAAGCTTTCCAAGCTTCACCAAAATCAGGATCCTCTGGATACAAATTCTTGAGTTCTTTGAACCCAACCACTTCAATCTGCATTTTTGTCAGCAATAGTTGCCTTCTACTAAGAGCATCTGCAACCTTGTTAGACTTTCAACTCCTATGTTTCAAAAAAAATGTATAACTTTGCAAAAACTCAACCCATTTCAAATGCCTCTGATTCAACTTTCCTTGACTATTCAAATATTCCAAATTTTGATGATCAGTATACAAAACAAACTCCTTAGGAAGCAAATAATGTCTCCACTTTTTTAATGCCTGAACTATAGCATAAAATTCCTGATCATAAACAGAATACTTCCTCTTGACATCATTTAACTTCTCACTGAAATACGCAACAGGTTTACCTTCTTGGCTCATAACAGCACCTATTGCAGTACCACTAGCATCATAATCTACTTGAAACACCTTATTAAAATCTGGAAGGGCTAAAACAGGTTGTTTTGTAACTTTTTGTTTCAACAATTGAAAACTCTTTTCTGCCCCTTTAGTCCACTTAAACTCTTTTCTATCCCCTCTCATTGTCTCAGTCCAGGGACCACAAATACTGCTAAAATTTTTGATAAACTTTCTGTAAAAACTAGCTAGACCATGAAAAGATCTTACCTCAGTAGCACTCCTTGGAGTAGGCCATTCAAGGATAGCTTGTACCTTCTCTGGGTCCATTTTTAGACCTTTTGTTGAGACTACAAATCCCAAATACACTAACTCTTTCTTTACAAAATTGCACTTCTTCAAATTAATCAAAAATTTCTCATCTCTCAACTTCTCAAACACCATACGAATATGCATCATATGTTCCTCCAATATCTTGCTAAAAATAAAAATATCATCTAGGTAAACAATGACAAACTTACCCAGAAATTCTTTCAGAACCTCGTTTATGAGCCGCATGAAAGTGCTCGATGCATTGGTTAGCCCAAAAGGCATGACTAACCACTCATACAGTCCTTCTTTTGTCTTGAAGGCATTCTTCCATTCATCTCCTTCTCTGATCCAAATCTGGTGATATCCACTCTTCAGATCTATCTTTGACAAATACACAGCTCCACTCAAATAATCTATAATATCATCCATTCATGGCAATGGAAATCTATACTTGATTGTTATCTTGTATATTGCTCTAGAATTTGTACACATCCGCCACTCTCTATTCTTCTTTGGTGCTAATACTGCTGGTACAGCACAGGGACTCAAACTCTCTTGAATCAACCCCTTCTGTAATAACTCGTGTACTTGTCTGTTCAACTCTTCACTTTCTGCTGGTGTCATTCTATGTGCTACCTTGTTTGGCAAACTCACTCCTGTAATCAAATCCATCTGATGAGTGATCTTCCTTACCGGTGGTAATCCATCAGGTACATTATTAGATACCATATCCTGAAACTCATTCAACAAATCTGCAACCTCTACAGGTACATCCTCTACTTCTTCTTTACCAACTTTTGGAATTAAAGAAAAACACACATGCTCATGCCTCATACCATCTAAGAATTTTCTTCCATCAACAAATGTTATTCTTGCATTACCACATACCTTTTCTTCGGTCTCCTTCAATGGCTTTAGCTTATGTCGCACTCTATCCTTTGTCAGGGAATAGGTATTCGCACGACCATCGTGTACATCACATCTATCAAACTGTCACAGTCTACCCAACAACATATGACATGCATCCATAGAGATGATATCACATAGTACCTCATCTTGGTACCCACCGATCTTCAACTTTACCAGGCACTGTTCACTGACCATGACCTTGTGGTCATCCTGCACCCAGGCAATCCGATATGGATGTGGGTGGTTTTGTCTCTTGAGCTTCAACTTTGTCACCATCTCTTCTGACACCAAATTGTCAGTGCTTCCACTATCGATAATCACATCATAGCATTTACCCTCACACTTGCATCGAGTGCGAAACAGGCTCCTCCTTTGTTCAAGTTTGTTCTCACCACTCAGCAAGACTCTTCTGTTAATTAGCGTTTCTCCTCTTTCAGCATCTTTAGAATTTGATGATCTAGCATCTTCATCTACATGTGCAACTTTGGCTTGGCCTTCATTTCTCCTGTCTGTTTCTACCTTGGGGTTGAGGACATTCAAATACCCTATGACCTTCTTCTCCACAGTGAATACATGTTCCACGGAAGCCTCCTCTTCCAGATCCTTGTCCTCTTCCTCTTCCTCTCTGATCTCTATTACTCTGATCATAGAAATGATTGGAATTATTTCCTCTCTGATTCTGACTACTACTGGCCTCATCTTTCTTTTTTGGATCTTTATTTCAGCCACCATATGACCATCCGCCAGATCTTCCACCATGACCTCTTGCATTTTGTCTGCTCTCAAACTTCTTGTTCATCTTTTCCTCTACTTTTAGGGCAAACTATTATGCCTCCTCAATGTTGTTCATTAGAACTAGATTCAACTCCTCTTGAATGCTTGGCCTTAACCCATTAAGGTATCGGACAACTTTCTCCTTATCAGCTTCCGCATGGCCTGTTCTGATGAGGAGTCGATAGAACTCCTCTGTATACTCCTGAACAGATCTTCCTACTTGCTTCAAACTTTGCATTTTCTTTAGTAGGTCAAGCTCATAATCAACAGGAATGAACTATCACTTTAATTTATCCTCCATCCGATCCCATCTTGTGATTTTATCTTTCCCTCTTCTATTTCGCTCCAACTGAATTTCTTGCCACCAGATCTTCACATGACCTTTCAATCTGGCCTTCGCAAATTTGACCCTATCAGGATCCTCAACATCTTTGTACTCAAAATATTCCTCACATTCATTGATCTAGTCGATCAATTCCTCTGGGTTAAGATTTCTAGAAAATGTAGGAACCTCAATCTTAGGTCTTTTCCCAATCTTGAAAATTGCCCGAAAAAGTCTTTCTTCCTCCTAGTTCACAATTTCAGCTTCTCCTTCTTGATATTCTTCTTCGGCTTCATCCTTGCTTTCATCTTTGACATTAAGATTTATTCTTTTGCGAATCTCTTCTTGCAATGCTCGCACTTGTCTCTGCAGCTCTCTAACCTCAGGTGTCACAGCACCAGCTCTTCCGCCACGTTCTCTTCATGGAGGCATTTTCGCGATGCGCACTGAAACCCTAACCACGGTCCTGGTGCAAACTGCCTCATAGTCGGTGATCTATTCACACACTCAAGAACTCCTACTCTAATACCACTTGATGAAGGGTGCTCCCCTTAATACCACAAACACATAACAGAAATAGAGAAACAACAACAACAATATGAGAGAACAGAAAAGTGGCTTCTTATTATCTCCACAAATGTGGAATTACAAACTTTCAGAATTACAATATGGAAAGCCAGATGGGCATTCCCTTACAATATTCTATAGGACAAAGCCTCAAATCAATACCTAGATCTACTACCCAGAACTATTCTGAACTACCTAAGACAATAATACAACCTTCCTTATATAGGCAATTTTCCACCGCCTGGGAAGGTTCTAGAATTTTAGCCAATAAGGCCGACCAAACTTAGAATTATTTTATTTTATATTTTATTACATCATAGTCGGCTCAAGATAACCTTTGAAACCCAAACAGAAATTTTGAAGAAAATTATTTTCTGCCATTTCAGGTGGCCCAACTTCCGAAGACCATAAGTCATCACCAGTTGACCCGATCGGCTATTATAACCCCATTTTGAAAATGCCACAAAGCGCTCTACGGGCTTGACCTACGCAAGTGCCCATCACCCAAATTTTCAACCTCATCCGGGGCCTCTAAAGCATTCAAAACTGAGTTCAAAGTTTCTGTACCCTGCTGCCAATACCGAAAATCTTCAATATCTTCCAATATACACTTGATCTGGCAATGAAACTTTACTGACAGACTTATATGACCAAAATGAACCTCCAAGAAAGAAATTTGATCATTCTGAGCACATACAAAAATTACCAAAAATAGTAACTTTCCATAAATAGTAGCTCTGCACAAAATAGCCTTTATTGAATATAAAAATAGAAATATTTTTTTGGGTGATGCAAGATTGCTCTTACACCTAGGATGCTCCTGCATCAGACACCCAGGGTAATTTGAGAAGTGACCCTGCTAGGACTCAGGTGTGCAGAGGAAAACCAAGAGGGTTAACCTCCTCCTTTGTTAGCCATGATGAATCTTCAATAGGTCATCCTTTCCATTTGACCAAATACTTTTCATATGTCTTGTTCCTTGTGCTTCTGCCAACACGGCTGTCTAGTATGTCTTCAATCTCCTTGATATCTGAACTGGTTGCTGGAATACTCCACTATGCTGGTGCAACCTCATCTTCAACACCTCCTTTGTGATACTCTGTCAAATCTGAAATGTTAAACACTGGTGAAATATTTATCTCACTAGGCAATTCTACCTCATATGCATTTCCTGAATCATGCTTCTTCAGTATCTTACATGGCCCAAACTTCTTCATTTTCAACTTGTTATATGTACTAACCGAAAACTACTCCTTCCGCAAATGAACCATGACTTCATCGCCAACCTAAAATTCCTTATGCCTCTTTTTCTCATCTACCTTAGCCTTATACTGCACATTCATCTTGTTAATATGCTTGCTCACCTCCTCATGGATGTTCTTCAAGTGTTCTGCAAAATCTTCAGCTTCAGCACTACTTATTTCTCCTTTATGTATCTTTCTCAATTCAGATGCATTTCTTGGACTACTTCCATATACAATCTGAAATGGTGATTTACCAGTGCTCCTATTGATAGAATTATTATATGCAAATTTTGCTTGTGGTAAAATCAAATCCCATCCTGTTGGCTTATCTCTAACCAAACATCTCAGCAAATTTCTCAAACTTCTATTCACCACCTCTGTCTATCCATCAGTCTGTGGATGATGTGATGAGCTAAACTTCAAATCTGTCTTCAACTTCTTCCATAATGTCCACCAAAAATATCCCACAAACTTAGTATCTCGATCTGAAACTACGGTCTTTGGCAAACCATGTAGTCTCACCACTTCGCTGAAAAATAATTCTGCTACATGAACAGTATCATTAGTCTTCTTGCAGGGAATGAAATGTGCCATCTTCAAAAATCTATCAACTACTACAAAAATTGAGTCATGTCCCCGCTGTGTCCTGGGTAAATTAAGAACAAAGTCCATACTGATATCCTCCCAAGGCTTCTCTGGTACAGATAATGGCTGATACAACCCTGTATTCTACTTCACTCCCTTCACCAACTGACATACTCTGCAACTCTGTACAAAATTCTTAACATCTTGTTGCAATTGTGGCCAATAATAATTTTCACTAACCAAAGCAAAGGTTTTATCACGACCAAAATGTCTCGCCAATCCTCCGCTATGCTTCTTCTTGATGAGATTCTCCCTCATAGAGCTTCGGGGAATGCACAACTAACTCCCTCTGAATAGCATATCATCCTGAATGATGAAATCAAACCATTTTGTCCTGTCTAGAGTAACATCTTCTGTACAAGCTTTCCAAGCTTCACCAAAATTAAGATCCTCTCTATACAAATTCTTGAGTTCCTTGAACCCAACCACTTCAATCTGCATTTCTGTCAGCAATAGTTGCCTTCTACTAAGAGCATCTGCAACCCTGTTAGACTTTTCACTCCCATGTTTCAAAACAAATGTATAACTCTACAAAAACTCAACCCATTTCAAATGCCTCTGATTCAACTTTCCTTGACTATTCAAATATTGCAAAGCTTGATGATTAGTATACAAAACAAACTCCTTAGGAAGTAGATAATGTCTCCACTTCTTTAATGGCTGAACTATAGCATAAAATTCCTGATCATAAACAAAATACTTCCTCTTTGCATCATTTAACTTCTCACTGAAATACGCAACAGGTTTACCTTCTTGGCTCATAACAGCTCCTATTGTAGTACCACTAGCATCACAATCTACTTGAAACACCTTATTAAAATCTGGAAGGGCTAAAACAAGTTGTTTTGTAACTTTTTGTTTCAACAATTAAAAACTCTTTTCTGCCCCTTTAGTCCACTTAAACTCTTTTCTATCCCCTCTAATTGTGTCAGTCAAGGGACCACAAATACTGCTAAAATTTTTGATAAACTTTCTGTAAAAACTAGCTAGACCATGAAAAGATCTTACCTCAGTAGCACTCCTTGGAGTAGGCCATTCAAGGATAGCCTGTACCTTCTCTGGGTCCATTTTTAGACCTTCTGCTGAGACTACAAATCCCAAATACACTAACTTTTTCTTCACAAAACTGCACTTCTTCAAATTAATCAATAATTTCTCATCTCTCAACTTCTCAAACACCATACGAATATGCATCATATGTTCCTCCAATGTCTTGCTAAAAATCAAAATATCATCTAGGTAAACAATGACAAACTTATTCAAAAATTCTTTCAGAACCTCGTTCATGAGCCGCATGAAAGTGCTCGGTGCATTGGTTAGCCCAAAAGGCATGACTAACCACTCATACAGTTCTTCCTTTATCTTGAAGGCATTCTTCCATTCATCTCCTTCTCTGATCCAAATCTGGTGATATCCACTCTTCAGATCTATCTTTGACAAATACACAGCTCCACTCAAACAATCTATAATATCATCCATTCGTGGCAATGAAAACCTATACTTGATTGTGATCTTGTATATTGCTTTGGAATCTGTACACATCCTCCACTCTCCATTCTTCTTTGGTGCTAATACCACTAGTACAGCATAGGGACTCAAACTCTCTCGAATCAACCCCTTCTGTAATAACTCGTGTACTTGTCTGTTCAACTCTTTACTTTTTTCTAGTGTCATTCTGTATGTTGCCTTGTTTGGAAAATTAGCTTCTGGAATCAAATCCATCTGATGACAGATCTTCCTTACCAGTGGTAATCCATCAGGTACATTATCAGATACAATATCCTGAAACTCATTCAACATATCTGCAACCTCTACAAGTACATCCTCTACTTCTTCTTTACCAACTTTTGGAATTAAAGCAAAACACACATGCTCATGCCTCATACCATCTAGGAATTTTCTTCCATCAACAAATGTTATTCTTGCATTACCACATACTTTTTCTTCAGTCTCCTTCAATGGCTTTAGCTTATGTCGCACTCCATCCTTTGTCAGGGAATAGGTATTCGCATGACCATCGTGTACAACACATCTGTCAAACTGCCACGGTCTACCCAACAACATATGACATGCATCCATAGAGATGATATCACATAGTACCTCATCTTGGTACCCGCCGATCTTCAACATTACCAGACACTCTTCACTGACCATGATCTTGTGTTCATCCTGCACCCAGGCAATCCGATATGGATGTGGGTGTTTCTGTCTCTTGAGCTTCAACTTTGTCACCATCTCTTCTGACACCAAATTGTCAGTGCTTCAACTATCGATAATCACATCACAGCATTTACCCTCACACTTGCATCGAGTGTGAAACAGGCTCCTCCTTTGTTCAAGTTCATTCTCACCACTCAGCAAGACTCTTCTGTTAATTAGCATTTTTCCTCTTTTAGCATCTTTAGAATTTGATGATCTAGCATCTTCATCTACATGTGCAACTTTGGCCTGGCCTTCATTTCTCCTATCTATTCTACCTTGGCGCTAAGGACGTTCAAATGCCCTATGACCTTCTTCTCCATAGTGAAAACATGTTCCACGGAAGCCTCCTCTTCCTCTCTGATCTCTATTACTCTGATCCTGAAAATGATTGGAATTATTTTCTCTCTGATTGTGACTACTACTAGCCTCATCCTTCTTTTTTAGTTCTTCATTTCGGCCACCATATGACTATCCACCAGATCTTCCACCATGACCTCTTCCATTTTGTTTGCTCTCAAACTTCTTGTTTAGCTTTTCCTCTACTTTTAGGGCAAACTGGTATGCCTCCTCAATACTGTTCATTCGAACCAGATTCAACTCCTCCTAAATGCTTGGTCTTAACCCATTAAGGTATCAGACAACTTTCTCCTTATCAGCTTCTGCATGGCCTATTCTGATGAGGAGTCGATAGAACTCCTCTGTATACTCCTGAACAGATCTTCCTGCTCGCTTCAAACTTTGCATTTTCTTTAGTAGGTCAAACTCATAATCAACAAGAATGAACTGTCGATTCAATTTATCCACCATTTGATCCCATCTTGTGATTTTATCTTTCCCTCTTCTATTTTGCTCCAACTGAATTTCTTGCCACTAGATCTTCGCATGACCTTTCAATCTGGCCTTCGCAAATTTGACCCTATCAGGATCCTCAACATCTTCGTACTCAAAATATTCCTCACATTCATTGATCCAATTAATCAATTCCTCTAAGTTAAGATTTCTAGAAAATGTAGGAACCTCAATCTTAGGTCTTTTTCCAATCTTGGAAATTGCCCGAAAAAGTCTTTCTTCCTCCTGGTTCACAATTTCAGCTTCTCCTTCTTGATATTCTTCTTCGGCTTCATCCTCACTTTTGTCTCTGACATTAAAATTCATTCCTCTGCGAATCTATTCTTGCAATGCTCACACTTGTCTCTATAGCTCTCTAACCTCAGGTGTCACAGCACCAGCTCTTCCGCCATGTTCTCTTCGTGGAGGCATTTTCGCGATGCGCGCTGAAACCCTAACCACGGTCCTGGTGCAAACTGCCTCACAGTCAGTGATCTGTTTACACACTCAAGAACTCCTACTCTGATACCACTTGATGAAGGGTGCTCCCCTTAATACCACAAACACATAATAGAAATAGAGAAACAACAACAATAATATGCAAGAATAGAAAAGTGGCTTCTTATTATCTCCACAAATGTGGAATTACAAACTTTCAGAATTACAATATGCAAAGCCACATGGGCATTCTCTTACAATATTCTGTAGGACAAAGCCTCGAATCAATACCCAGATCTACTACCCAGAACTATTCTGAACTGTCTAAGATAATAATACAACCTTCCTTATATAGGCAATTTTCCACCGCCTGGGAAGGTTCCAGAATTTTAGCCAATAAGGTCGAATAAATTTAGAATTATTTTATTTTAAATTTTATTACATCATAGTCAGCTCAAGATAACCTTTGAAACCCGAACAAAAATTTTGAAAAAAATTATTTTTCGCCATTTAAGGTGGCCCAACTTCCGAAGACCATAAGTCATCACCAGTTGACCCGATCGGCTATTACAACCCCATTTCAAAAATGCCATGAAGTGCTCTACGGGATTGACCCACGCAAGCACCCGTCACCCAAATTTTTGACCTCATTTGGGGCCTCTAAATCCTTCAAAACTGAGTTCAAAGTTTCTGTACCCTACTGCCAATACCAAAAATCTGCAATATCTTCCAATATACACTTGATCTGGCAATGAAACTTTACTGGCAGACTTATATGACCAAAATGAACCTCCAAGAAAGAAATTAGATCATTCTAAGCACATACAAAAATTACCAAAAATAGTAACTTTCCATAAATATCAGCTCTGCACAAAATAGCCCTTATTGAATATAAAAATAGAAATATTTTTTTGGGTGATGCAAGATTGCTCTTACACCCAGGATGCTCCTGCATCAGACACCCAGGGTAATTTGAGAAGTGACCCTGCCACGACTCAGGTGTGCAGAGGAAAACCAAGACGGTTAACCTCCTCCTTTGTTAGCCATGATGAATCTTCAATAGGTCATCCTTTCCATTTGACCAAAGACTCTTCATATGTCCTGTTCCTTGTGCTTCTGCCAACATGACTATCTAGTATGTCTTCAATCTCCTTGATATCTGAACTGGTTGCTAGAATACTCCACTGTGCTGTTGCAACCTCATCTTCAACACCTCCTTCGTAATACTCTGTCAAATCTGAAATGTTAAACACTGGTGAAATATTTAGCTCACTAGGCAATTCTACCTCATATGCATTTCCTGAATCGTGCTTCTTCAGTATCTTACATGGCCCAAACTTTTTAATTTTCAACTTGTTATATGTACCAACCGGAAACCGCTCCTTCCGCAAATGAATTATGACTTTATCGCCAACCTGAAATTTCTTATGCCTCCTTTTCTCATCTGCCTTAGCCTTATACTGTGCATTCATCTTGTTAATATGCTTGCTCACCTCCTCATGGATGTTCTTCAAGTGTTCTACAAAATCCTTAGCTTCAGCACTACTTATTTCTCCTTTATCTATCTTTCTCAATTTAGATGCATTTCTTAGACTACTTCCATATACAATCTGGAATGGTGATTTACCAATGCTCCTATTGACAGAATTATTGTATGCAAATTTTGCCTATGGTAAAATCAAATCCCATGCTATTGGCTTATCTCCAACCAAACATCTCAGCAAATTTCTCAAACTTCTATTCACCACCTCTGTCTGTCCATCTGTCTGTGGATGATGTTATGAGCTGAACTTCAAATCTGTCCTCAACTTTTTCCACAATGTCCACCAAAAATATTCAACAAACTTAGTATCTTGATCTGAAATTATGGTGTTTGGCAAACCATGTAGTCTCACGACTTCTCTAAAAAATAATTCTGCTACATGAAAAACATTATTAGTCTTCTTGCAGGGAATGAAATGTGCCATCTTCAAAAATTTGTCAACTACTACAAAAATTGAATCATGTCCCCACTGTGTCCTCGATAAACCAAGAATAAAGTCCATACTGAAATCCTCCCAAGGCTTCTCTGGTACAGGTAATGCCTGATACAACCCTATATTCTACTTCACTCCCTTCGCCATCTGACATACTCTGCAACTCTGTACAAAATTCTTCACATCTTATTGCGATTGTTGCCAATAATAATTTTCACTAACTAAAGCAAGGGTTTTATCACGACCAAAATGTCTCATCAATCCTCCGCTGTGCTTCTCCTTGATGAGATTCTCCCTCATAGAGCTTCAAGGAATGTACAACTGACTCCCTCTGAATAGAATATCATCCTGAATGATGAAATCCAACCATTTCGTCCTGTCTAGAGTAACAGGTTCTGTACAAGCTTTCCAAGCTTCACCAAAATCAGGATACTCTAGATACAAATTCTTGAGTTCCTTGAACCCAACCACTTCAATCTGCATTTCTATCAGCAATAGTTGCCTTCTACTAAGAGCATCTGCAACTCTGTTAGACTTTCCACTCCTGTGTTTCAAAACAAATGTATAACTCTGCAAAAACTCAACCTATTTCAAATGCCTCTGATTCAACTTTCCTTGACTATTTAAATATTCCAAAGCTTGATGATCAGTATATAAAACAAACTCCTTAGGAAGTAGATAATGTCTCCACTTTTTTAATGCCTGAACTATAGCATAAAATTTCTGATCATAAATAGAATACTTCTTCTTGGCATCATTTAACTTCTCACTGAAATACGCAACAGGTTTACCTTCTTGGCTCATAACAGCTCCTATTGTAGTACCACTAGCATCACAATCTACTTGAAACACCTTATTAAAATTTGGAATGGCTAAAACAGGTTGTTCTGTAACTTTTTGTTTCAACAATTAAAAACTCTTTTCTGCCCCTTTAGTCCACTTAAACTCTTTTCTATCCCCTCTCATTGTCTCAGTCAAGGGACCACAAATACTGCTCAAATTTTTGATAAACTTTTTGTAAAAACTAGCTAGACCATGAAAAGATCTTACCTCGGTAGCACTCATTGGAGTAGGCCATTAAAAGATAGCCTGTACCTTCTTTGGGTCTATTTTTAGACCTTCTTCTGAGACTACAAATCCCAAATACACTAACTCTTTCTTCACAAAACTGCACTTCTTCAAATTAATCAACAATTTCTCATCTCTCAACTTCTCAAAAACCATACGAATATGCATCATATGTTCCTCCAATGTCTTGCTAAAAATCAAAATATCATCTAGGTAAACAATAACAAACTTACCCAAAAATTCTTTCAAATTCTCATTCATGAGCCGCATGAAAGTGCTTGGTGCATTGGTTAGCCCAAAAGGCATGACTAACCACTCATATAGTCCTTCCTTTGTCTTGAAGGTAGTCTTCCATTCATCTCCTTCTCTGATCCAAATCTGGTGATATCCACTCTTCAGATCTATCTTTGATAAATAAACAGCTCCACTCAAACAATGCATAATATCATCCATTCGTGGCAATGGAAACCTATACTTGATTGTGATCTTATTTATTGCTCTGGAATCTATACATATCCTCCACTCTCCATTCTTCTTTGGTGCTAATACCACTGGTACAGCACAGGGACTTAGACTCTCTCGAATCAACCCCTTCTGCAATAACTCATGTACTTGTCTGTTCAACTCTTCACTTTCTGCTGGTGTCATTCTGTGTGCTGCCTTGTTTGGCAAACTGGCTCCTGGAATCAAATCTATCTGATGACTGATCTTTCTTACCGGTGGAAATCCATCAAGTACATTATCAGATACAATATCCTGAAACTCATTCAACAAATCTACAACCTCTACAGGTACATCCTCTACTTCTTCTTTACCATCTTTCAGAATTAAAGCAAAACACACATGCTCATGCCTCATACCATCTAGGAATTTTCTTCCATCAACAATTGTTATTCTTGCATTACCACATACCTTTTCTTTGGTCTCTTTCAATGGCTTTAGCTTATGTCACACTCCATCCTTTGTCAAGGAATAGGTATTCGCATGACCATCGTGTACAGCACATCTGTCAAACTGCCACGGTCTACCCAACAACATATGACATGCATCCATAGAGATGATATCACATAGTACCTCATCTTGGTACCCGCCGATCTTCAACTTTACCAGGCACTGTTCACTGACCATGACCTTGTGGTCATCCTGCACCCAGGCAATCTGATATGGATGTGGGTGTTTCTATCTCTTGAGCTTCAACTTTGTCACCATCTCTTCTGACACCAAATTGTTAGTACTTCCACTATCGATAATCACATCACAGCATTTACCCTCACACTTGCATCAAGTGTGAAACAGGCTCCTCCTTTGTTCAGGTTCATTCTCACCACTCAGCAAGACTCTTCTGTTAATTAGCGTTTCTCCTCTTTCAGCATCTTCAGAATTTGATGATCTAGCATCTTCATCTACATGTGCAACTTTGGCCTGGCCTTCATTTCTCCTATCTGTTCTACCTTGGTGTTGAGGATGTTCAAATGCCCTATGACCTTCTTCTCCACAGTGAAAACATGTTCCACAGAAGCCTCCTCTTCTAGATCCTTGTCCTCTTCCTCTTCCTCTTTGATCTCTATTACTCTGATCATGGAAATGATTGGAATTATTTCCTCTTTGTATCTGACTGCTACTGGCCTCATCCTTCTCTTTTGGATCTTCATTTCGGCCACCATATGACCGTCCGCTAGATTTGCCACCACGACCTCTTCCATTTTGTCTGCTCTCAAACTTCTTGTTCAGCTTTTCCTCTACTTTTAGGGTAAACTGGTATGTCTCCTCAATAATGTTCATTCAAACTAGATTCAACTCCTTCTGAATACTTGGCCTTAACCCATTAAGGTATCGGGCAACTTTCTCCTTATCAGCTTCTACATGGCTTGTTCTGATGAGGAGTCGATAGAACTCTTCTGTATATTCCTGAATAGATCTTCCTGCTTGCTTCAAACTTTGCATTTTCTTTAATAGGTCAAGCTCATAATCAATAGGAATGAACTGTCGCTTCAATTTCTCCACCATCTGATCCCATCTTGTGATTTTATCTTTCCCTCTTCTATTTCGCTCCAACTGAATTTCTTGCCACCAGATCTTCGCATGACCTTTCAATCTGGCCTTCGCAAATTTGACCCTATCACGATCCTCAACATCTTTGTACTCAAAATATTCCTCACATTCATTTATCCAGTCGATCAATTCCTCTGGGTTAAGATTTTTAGAAAATGTAGGAACCTCAATCTTAGGTCTTTTCTGAATCTTGGAAATTGCCCGAAAAAGTCTTTCTTCCTCCTGGTTCACAATTTTAGCTTCTCCTTCTTGATATTCTTCTTCAGCTTCATCCTCGCTTTCGTCTTTGATATTAAGATTCATTCCTCTCCAAATCTCTTCTTGCAATGCTCGCACTTGTCTCTGTAGCTCTCTAACCTCAGGTGTCATAGCACCAGCTCTTCCACCATGTTCTCTTCTTGGAGGCATTTTTGTGATGCGTGCTGAAACCCTAACCACGGTCCTAGTGCAAACTGCCTCATAGTCGGTGATCTATTTACACAGTCAAGAACTCCTTCTCTAATACCACTTGATGAAGGGTGCTCCCCTTAATACCACAAACACATAATAGAAATAGAGAAACAACAACAATAATATGCAAGAACAGAAAAGTGGCTTCTTATTATCTCCACAAATGTGGAATTACAAACTTTTAGAATTACAATATGTAAAGCCACATGGGCATTCCCTTACAATATTCTATAGGACAAAGCCTCGAATCAATACCCAGAACTATTCTGAACTACCTAAGACAATAATACAGCTTTCCTTATATAGGCAATTTTCCACCGCTTGGGAAGGTTCCAAAATTTTAGCCAATAAGGCTGACCAAACTTAGAATTATTTTATTTTATATTTTATTACATCATAGTCGGCTCAAGATAACCTTTTAAACCCGAACAAAAATTTTGAAGAAAATTATTTTTCCCCATTTCAGGTGGCCCAACTTTCGAAGACCATAAGTCATCACCAGTTGACCCGATCGGCTATTATAACCCCATTTCAAAAATGCCACAAAGTGCTCTACAGGCCTGACCTATGCAAGCGCTCGTCACCCAAATTTTTGACCTCATCTGGGGCCTCTAAAGCCTTCAAAATTGAGTTCAAAGTTTCTGTACCCTGCTGCCAATACCGAAAATCTTCAATATCTTCCAATATACACTTGATCTGGCAATGAAACTTTACTGACAGACTTATATGACCAAAATGAACCTCCAAGAAAGAAATCAGATCATTCTGAGCACATACAAAAATTACCAAAAATAATAACTTTCCATAAATAGCAGCTCTGCACAAAATAGCCCTTATTGAATATAAAAATAGAAATATTTTTTTGGGTGATGCAAGATTGCTCTTACACCCAAGATGCTCCTGCATCACCTTTTAGTATTTGGGGTTTTGACCCTATTGGAAAAATTTGTCCAACTTCTTCTCAAGGACATACATACAACCTGACTGCTACAAATGACTTTACAAAGTGGGTGGAAGTTGTCCCTCTTCATTCAACAACTGCGGATGCTATTTTTTATTTCATCGTTAACAATATTATAACATGATTTGGTATTCCTTCGATGATATTTCAGATAATGGTACCCCTTTTAAGAACAAAGAAGTGATGAAATTATTGGAGAAGTATCAAATTCAACATAGATTTTTGACTCCTTACTATCCTCAATCTAATGGTGAAGCTGAAGCATCAAATAAAATCATTGAACAAATTTTGAGAAAAATAGTTAATAAGCATGCGAAAGATTGGCATACCCAACTAACCTATGATTTATGGGCTTATAGGACTAGTGTTCATACTACCACGGGCACTTCTCCTTACAATCTTGTCTATGGTACTGATGCTACTATGCCTTTGGAATTAGAGATACCTTCTTTACGTGTTTCATTTCATGGTATAATTGACAAGGATACATTTTGAGAACAATGATTACAACAATTGGAAATGTTGGATGAACAAAGAATACATGCTTTGGAACATATAAAAGTTTATCATAAATCTCTTCAGAAGTAGTATAATCATAATGTAATTGAAGGATCATTTTCAATAGGTGATTTAGTTTTATATGAGAATCAATGAAATGTGAATAATTCACCTAGTGAAAAAGGAAAGTTTATCCCTAACTAGCTTGGACCTTTTGTTGTAATTAAGGACTTTGGTTTAGGTGCTTATAAAATTGCTGATATGGATGGTGTTTCTTTTAAGGAAACTATCAATATTATGCATCTCAAATGCTATTATCCTTAAATTTATCTTTCTTTCCTTGTGTATTTATGTATTCCTTATAAAATATGTTGTTTTATAGGTTGTGGTTTTAGCAATTTACATTTGAATACATTTATACATGTTCTTTCTTTCTGTTAATTTTTATGCTATTGATGAAAATATAGTAATCAAACATAGAACTAACTAGTAGAGAAAGTTTTTTCATAAAATATTTTAGAGTTTTGATACATATGTAGTACAAGGTGCTATCTATCACTTTGTCTATATCTATGTGCTGATGGTTGATGACTCCCAGATCTATGATAAGAGGCTGTAGATTTGTGTTCGGTAGTTTGTGAGTGGCTCCTTGATATGCTCATGTTACACATGTACTCCTAGGAACTTTGTAAGTCTACCATCAATCTCTCTTCTCTCTCCTTGCACAACCTTAGCTCTCATTGGACACACACAAAGATATCAACATGTCTTCTAGGATCTCTGTGACCAATGGAAGACTCTCACTTGTTGGCTAGTAGTCAGTAGGATATACATGTATCCTTCAAAACTTTGGATACAAAACTCCTCCACTCTACCATGCTAGGTATAGAATGGAAACATATTTATCTTTTAGTATTTCTTTTTCTTCATTAAATACGTTAAAATTTAAAATTAATTTCATGTTTTATACCTAGATCTCCCTCCTAGGTGTCACTGAAGGATCTGGATGGTGGGGGCATGGAGTGACTACTCTATCCATGCTTGTTGTGTCTAGGTCTTGGAGGGGTGTCTCTATATGAGCTGGTGGAGGTCATCATGATATCAGTGGTGATGCGTGAAAAATGTGCACATCTGCACTAGCACCACCGGTTGGGGGCATCTCCTCTACTCTCTCCTCCTCCATGGGGTCTCCCTTAGAGATGGGCTCCTCCTCATCTCTGAGATCCTCATCCTCCTCTATCATGCCACTATCCTGGCATGTCTTCTCTAAAAATCTTGGATCACCTATGGGATAGTCATCAAGGAAGATGTGGTGGGTTCCCTTCAGACTCCAATATCTGATGTAGTCTTAGCTGATGCCTGAATAGGCCACATCTGGTGATACCTCTATATCATCTATCTCATTTTCATCACTATCTACTATGTTTGCTACTGATGGTCAGCATATGGCACTAGGTCTCTGATAATACCTCGTTGAATGTGCATACCGAGGTACTACTCTGGGGAATCCCTATAAAAGGCCAAATTCTCTCATCACTCGATAATAGTAGTATGGAATCACTATGTGACTTTGATGACCCTCTAGTAGCTTGTGCTACTATGAGTGCCTCATCTTGTGTTGTGTATTGGGCCACTCTATCATGTGGCAGTAGGGTCTCCATATCACATATGTGCCTAGAATATGGTCTAGACATAGGCTCCAGTAGAGGATATCTCTGTACTGCTAGACATCTATCAGTGGATAGGTGAAGCCTCTTAGTGTGCTAGCATCTACCATCATAGGAACACCCTGTGGTCATGTACATGTGAAGTTATCAAATAACCAAATCTAGAAAAGTGTGCATATTGTGAGACTCTCTCTCTCTGATATCATACTAGCTGACATAACTCATGTTATAAGTGGGCTAGCATGCTATGACCCCATAAGAAGATAATCCTATCACTTTCCATCCTGCATACAAGATGGGTGAAAGGTGCTGAAAAATTGTACCCTTTGTGTTGGGTACCACAACCAAGGATAGTATACATAGCATCACTCTATGTACCAAAGGTGTAGGGCCTTCTAGTATGGATGATAAGGTGATCTGATTTGATTGGGTCCACATCTATGCAATCTATCCCAAACAATGCTCTCCATCAGCCAGGACATCCACAAGACCTAGCTGTGCTCTTGGTCTGACAGGATCACCTCGAATCAAAAGACGCAAGATTATGTAGACATCCTCCATTATCACAGTGATCTCACCTGAAGGAAGATGAAATTAGCATGTATCCTCATTCCACCTCTCTATACAAGTCGATAACATGGCTTGGTGAAGTCTAATATGTGGTAGAGTTGTTACCCAATACAGTCCTATGTCTCTCAATAATTGCATGTCATCCTCACTCAGCTCAGATACCTTCTCTCTAATAACCACTAGTAACCCTCCAAAGGGATTCTCTCTGAGATGAACCAGATCATGTAACCACAAACAAACATCATATCAACATTCTAGACCAATAAATTTGTAAATACAACTTGACTGGGTCAAGATCAACCTTAGTTATGTCAAGGTCAACCTTCCTAGGTCAAGGTTGACCTTCTTGGGTCAGGGTTGACCTTTTTAGGTCAAGGTCGACCTGATTCCAAAAAATGTGGAGACCTTCTAGTTCATGTCAACCTTTTTGGGTCAAGGTCAACATAACTAGGTCAGGGTCAAACTTGCCTACAAAAATCAAGAATTTATGAAGTACAAAAATCAATAACAACAAACTCACCTTGGGAAGCGATCATTTGGTAGCTAGGTACTTTCTCAGGAGCTCCATGAGTGTCGCTCAAAGTTCTTCTCTGCTTGACATTATTTCAAATATGAAAATGGTAAGAATGCATAAGTATGAGTTCTTTTTATTTATTTATAGTCAAAAGTAGGGTTTTATTAGGGTTTTCTTAGGGTTTACTCATGTTAAATTTGAATTTCCCTTCATATTCATTTAGATAGACATTCACTCTTTTCATCATAACTTGAGTTTGGTAACTTCATTTTTAGTGCTGTCAGCAGTGTTGGAATCATGATTTAGATACCTATCCCTATGAATTAGTTTAGGAAGGATGGGAATCCTTGTAATTGGTTTAGGAAAATACTTTCTCAATAAATTTCATATGCAACGTGTAAAGTCATTCTTATCACCCTGTTTCACCATGCAGAAGTAGAAAGCTGAAACATGGGGGCATAAGGGGCTCTACGCACTTCTCAAAATCATTCTAGTAAGTCTTAGGTGATTTATAGATTTTCATTAACCTTGTGTTCTGCAGGTACTAATGGTTTTCTATAGGATCTTTGCATCGGGGACTTGGCTATATCCTTTTTATTTATTATGATATTTTCTTACTTTAGCTTGCATATTCACGTAGTGTCATATCTAAGCTAAAGTGGGGGATAAATGTATCATCTTAAGATGGAAGATCTTCCATCTTGCTAGGTTTAGCACCCTCATTTAGTGCATTTATCATGATAGATTTTCATTTAGGATTCATTTGCACTTGATTCCTTCATTGTAGGTGAAATTAGGGTTAGGATCCGGAGGATTCTCCTTGATTTCCCTTCTCTATGGTTCTATTTTCTAGGTAGGATATAGGTATAGGTCCTCCTATCCTTCATCGCATTCATTTTAGGTCTTTGTGCCTTTTTCTAGCACTCTGCCCTATTTTCTCACCATTTCTAAGTGTATGGCCTACCCCAGGACTTCTTGTTCTCAAAGGTGACTAAGCCTAGACCATTGGGTTAGGGTCAAGGTCAACCTTGATCTAGTTCAAGGTTGAGGTTGACCTTGACCCTTTCTAGGTTTTGGTCCCCCTTTTCAAATTGTGGTCCTGGTGGGCCCCAAAATCAATGTCAGGCCTCCGGATCTGAATGCGAAAGGGTTTTAATTTAAAATTCATTTAATTATTTTTCCTCCTTAGTTGGTTATTGTGATTGGACCATAATTCAAGGTGAAATTTGAATTATGGGCCCTTACATTTCCCAAGGAGCCTCACCTTCAAATCTCTATATAAAGACTCTCTTTTGCCATCATTTACAACACAACAACACCAAGTATCCATTAAGTGGACACACAATCAATTGAAGCAAGTAAGTGATGGTGAAGTAATGATGCAAGATTACAAGAGGATGATATAGAAGATCTAGATCTTTTTGACAATAAGCATTGTTGGACAAACCATTGTGGACATTCCTTTGGAGCAAGAAAGATATCTTCTTCCTTGATCCACCATTTTCAACATTCAAGCATTCAAAGATACAATGATGGGGTAGAAATTATGGATTGTGAGTTTGGTAGGAGTACTTTAGCCTTGGGGGCTTGGTATGATTTCTTTATCATATTAAAATCTATGCATTTCTTTATCATATTAATTCATGCTAGGGTTTTTAATCTAGAGGATTAGATCTTGGCATTGCATATTCAATACACACACATATTATATTACATCTAGCTATTCATGGAGGTGGAGATCACCAAAAAGGGGATTTGAATAAGGAAAAACCGTATATAGACACTCCAAAACACCATTTTCAGATATCTACAGTCATTTCTTCGGGAGTTACAGAGCATATCTGAGTACCCTTTTCGGAAAACTTCTAGGATTCGCGAATAGATTTTTTGTCAGAACAGTGTAGGTCAAGGTCGACTTTAGGGGTAAGATTGTGCCCCGGGGTAAGATCTTACCCCTGTTCTGGGTCAAGGTCGACCTTTCTCAAAAAGACAAAATATTTTTGGGTTTTGTCTATTTCTGTGTTTCCAAACTAGATTTGGTTGCAAAAATTCTTGAAACTGAATACAAACACTAGAAAATAGGTATTTCCAGATCAGTTTTATTATGAGGTATGTATTTCATCTTATTTAATTCCATAATTCCTTACTTACATTTTTAGATCTATATTCCATATTATATCAATTTACATTTATATTGGAGAAGGTTGGTTTAGGGATTCTATTAGGTACATTGTTAAAACCCCTTTCCTACTCCATCACCTTTTCCAACTTTACATTTTATCAACTCTTTCTTTTTGGTGTCATAAATATCTTAAGGGTTTTTTTGTTTGGATGAGGGTTTTACCTTGGTCAAACCCCAGTTTGGAATCAACATTTAAAATAGAATTAAAATAGAGGATGCTAGAAAGTAGTAGAAGTAGATCTAACAATGAAGCTATGATATTCAATAGATATGCAATTGTATTTGGAATGTAAAAAAGTATGTTAATATGAAAGCTTGGACTCAACACTAACAAATGTAAATCAAAACCTCCATGATTGTATGCTTGGAATCCACCTTGAAGGGACAATGAATAGATCTTGAAGATGAAAGAAGGATCTTGAAGGAAGATCACACCACCATGATGGATAGATCTAGGGTTTGAATGATGAATCTTGAATGCTTGAACCAAATCCCTCCAAAGGCTTGAAAGCTTGAATCCTTGATCCTCAATGGAGAACTTGAATGCTTGAATGTAGATGATGAATAGAATGGTTCCTTGAAAATGCTTGCTTGAATGATGGAGTGCTTGAAAAATGATATGAATTGATCACTTTATACTTGATGGAGATATGAAAAAGAGATATGAAAAAAGAGATGTGAAAAAAGAGATACCTCAAATAAGAGAGGAAGGCTTCCTTTTATAATAGTATAGGGCACAAACTTCTAGAGAGGTTCAAATAGAAGAATTAAATTCCCATTTAAAAATTAACCCCTAGAAATGGACCTAGATTAAATATAATTTAAGATTTTACCATTTCAAAATTTGAAACAGCCAACCAGAAAGTGGAAAAATAAACTTTCTGAAGCCCGACATTCGAAAACTTCTAGAATATGAAATCTGGTCCTAGGGTCAGGGTCGAGGTCAACTCAGACCTAGGCCAAGGTCAAGGTTGACCTTGACCTAGAAGGTTGACCTTGACCCTAAGGTCAAGAATCTCAAGGTTTCAGGTCAAGGTGCCAGAAATAGGATGGAAAGAGGTGGAGAAAAGGGAAGAATAGGGGGAAAACCATGATCCAACCTAGAGATCGCATGAAGGCATCTAACATGATCTCAAACCACATACTCGGAGGGATAAACTAGTCTTAAATGGACATTCTTCCATTTTTTGATGATACGTTTAGCCCCCAATTTACCAAGAGTGTAATGCCCCTCCAACCCTATCAAGTCTTGGTTATGCTCACTAGAAATTAGGAAGAACTATATGTGAGAATGATCCTTCTTGAGATGGTTTCTTAAGCCAAACCTCTTCCAACTTACCATAACTTCATATTTTAATGTGGGAATAATAATATTTATGTAGGTATGTTACTATACATCTTCTTGTGCATTAATGATAGTTTAGGACCTTAATGCTAAAAGGATCACCTAATAGATGTATATGCTTTTATGTGAAATGTTCATTACTATTATTTATTTGTACCTTAGGTTAATTGATTATAATCATGTAAGGGTTAGATTGGTTACCTTCTCTAGCAACATTACTTGGGATTAGATATGATTAATGCATTTAGGGTTATATGATCTATTTATCTTGATTTGATAAAGGGACATTTTTTTTACATGCCTGATGGTTAAATGGGTTTGTGAAAGTTAATAGATGGTTTATATTTGTTATACAAATATGGAAAAGAGATTATTCTGGTACTAACCACACTAATCCAATTATGCTTTATGGATTTCACTATCTGATATGAGTGTAGGATGAGGGGAGCAGTCATTCATAGTTACTCCTACAAGAGGTCCACATGATGTCAAACTCTCCCTCCTTGTTTTCCATTGTTTGTTTATATATGTATGTATGCGTGTCAGTTGGTGTTTATATATTAATAATAATAATAAAAGAAAAGTTATTTGTATTAAAACTAGCTATCTAGGGGGAGTTGAACTCGAGACCTCCTAGAAGTTAGGCTAGTTAGTTTCCACGTGTGCTATGTGTTTCCTTGATAGTTATTTGTTGAAGTTTTCTTGTTATGGTTTTCTTTTGAGACTATTTTAATTAAATTTATTAAAATCTTGATTAAGTCTTTTCAGGAAATTATTTGGTTGGCCCTTCAACCAACTATGGAAGTTGGAGAAGTTGCTTCCCGTAAAGCAACTCCTCCAACCACATAGTTGGAGGATAAATAATTGAAGAATTTTGTGTGCGGGGGAGGATAATTTTGGGAAGATTTGTTTTCTTCTGAGTTGTCTATAATTGATTTCTCTAGAAATTTTAGGTGAAAGTTTATGTGAATTTGAGAGCCTTTAGTTGGTGAATTCATTTGGATTGCTTAGAATTGATTGACAAAGGAAGATTTCCAAAAGGATATATACTCAAGGATTGAAGTTTCACAAAGATTCTCCAGTCAAGGGAAGAGGATTCTTTGTAGGACCCAAGGTAGGGTCTAAAATGGGAAGAATCTCCATTATTGCTCTTTGTGTATGAATGTGTTCTCTATGTGTTGTATTTTCTATGTAAATTTCAGAATGATTATGTTATACATATATATGTTGTGCCTGTATTAGTGATTTGGAGTTTAGGATTATGTTTAAATATCTTTCCATGTTGTATGTATATGAATATTTTTGCATTTTTAAGAGGTCATAGGGTCCTTAGCATTCTCCTTGTATCTCCTTTCTTATCTAGAATGTCCATGAGTTCTTCGAGGCTTTACAACTTTTATTTCAACCCTATAGTTTCATATCTATTTTTGCACCACCTTTCTTTGTCTAGATCTAGAATAGATTGGTTAGATAGATAGGATGGATTGATGGGTTGTTTCCAAAGGGAAACTGGGAGATCTCAAATGGGTCATGCCCAGATTAGGCAACCATAGTTCCCATAATGCCCAGTTTTACTCGCAAGTGAGAGTTGATAGTCGTATTTTATAGTTTTTGGCAATCGGTTTAGTGTCAACCGAGCAAGGTCAGTTTAGTGTCAACTGAGCAAGGTCGGTTTAGTGTCAACTAAGAAAGGTCAATTTAGTGTCAACTGAGCAAGGTCGGTTTAGTTTCAACTGAGCAAGGTTGGTATAGTGTTAACCGAGCATGTTAGTGTCAACCGACTAAACCAGTGTTAATCGAGCATGTTAGTGTCAACCGACCAAAACTATGTCAACCAACCAAACCAATGTCAACTGACTAAACTAGTGTCGACCGACCAGTCTGTATCAACTGACCAAACTGTATATCAACTGACTAGACTGTATCAACCAAGCAAATTAGTGTTAACCGAGGAAAATAGGATTTATATAAGTCACGGTACTTTAATTTCTTATACTTTAAGTTATACTTGTATAAAGGAATTAGGTACCTTTCGGGATGATTGAGATAGGTTTCAGCTCCATAGGAGTTAAGATGCAACTTTTGGATTTTCAATTTTCAATTTAAATCAGACTTAGCCAAATTTCAGGCTCATGAGATTTCCATATATGGATGTTGTTTTTGTGCATGCGAAAGTTTGTATCACCTATGTATGTTCATTACTTTTTTTTTTGAGGTTACATGGTTTACTTATGATGTGTTTTCACTTTTCATATACTTGAGTTTAGTTTATGAGGCTAGGACTTATCTCGGTGGCCTGTGTACACGGGAGGGTTCCGTAGACCTATAAATGAGCCTTGGAAAAGTTTTACTTGTGCATGTGAAAATTTTTATGTTTTTCTTTGAGATGTCTCATGATAGACATTCTTCCAATAGTTCATGTTATGTATATGGATAAGGTTAGGACTCGTTTTGATGGCATAAGTGCGTAGGGGAGTTTCCTAAACCTACAAATCAGGACATGGAAGTGTTATTTTGTGTCTTTGGATTGTGATGGGATAAGGGAATAGGAACCCTATGTGAATGGCTCACCATAGGTGTTGGAAACCTAAAGTGGTTGCCAGATGATCCTATGGGTGGGTTTGTAAAAAGTGATAACCTTAAAAATTAACCTGGGAAGGGGGGATTCAAAAGATAATGAAAGAAAACATAATAATGGACACACAGACCTGATTGGAGTACTAGGACTAGAGATAACTACCAGGGTGGATCCCTATTCATAAAGGGGGGACCAGGGTTACATGGTTGCCAGGGTGGATCCCAATATACAGGTTGTGTGATGACACTCACTTAGGTTGTCTCCTAGAACCTTAACCTCGAAGTTATAGTATGATGAAATTTTATGTACTTTATTCTTGTTCTTTTGAGCTTTGGTTTATTGGTATTTGAGACTTAGATTCCCTTAAGGTCTTGAGAGTACCTTGGTTCTATCTCCTAGGATGGGGGGTGGAACTTTATTAGTTTCACATGGTTGGGTGGAAAATCTCTTTCAAGGTATGGTTCATGGTTCGAGACATGGCTTGGATTCTAAGTTGTTTAGTGGTGAAGATTCTATTCTTGTATCATGTATCTCTATTTTTTGTTATCGAGATGTAAAGATGTATGGTGAGCCTTGGGAAACTTCATGTAATAATCTATCTATATGCCTTCGGGCAATGTGTAGTATCTGCAATTATCTTTGTAAAAGGAAATTGTAAGAAATAAGTTATGTTTAAGGGAAGGGTAAAATTATGAATCTGAAAAGGGGATTGAATATGGTTAAATCAATGAGAAATTCCTACCTTATATCTCTTGTGAATTTTAAATGAAATTGAAAGTAATGATTCTATGTAAACTTTTGCAAAGCACCTATAGTTGTTAACTTCTTAAGAAATACTTGTTTTGATATGTGGAATTGTGAAAAGATATGCTAAGAGTTCAAGGGTATCCCTAGGTGAACTAATAAGGGTAAGAAACATGTATTTTATTAAAATAGTGATGAGATGTGATTTCTTAAATATATATTTCAATGTGAGTGATGTCGGGTTATTCAAACTAGGTTTTAATATAAATCCTTTACTAGATGTTTACAAGGTTATAGTTGATAATTTGTGGAAGTTAGACTTGTGGAAAAAATGATTCATTAAATGGTTTAGGTTGGTTATCAATATATGGTTAAGTACTTTACGCTCTTTCTATTATTATATTGAAAATAGAAAGTAAGGACTCTTAATGGAAAAGTTTAATTGAGTTTTGATAGTGCAATTGAGTTGAGCATAGATACTGTTAAGGAGTAAATAAATATGAAATAATAAATGTGCTTAGTGGATGTGATAAGTAATGTGTGCTTGTTTCACTTTTAAAGGTAAATTACGTGTTAGTCGGTAAGGAAAATTAATTCCACTAGTTCATTAATGTAATTGGTTTTGATGTGAAATGGAATCAATGCAAATTGAAGTTGTAATGGAAATAGAATTTGATAGATTAAGGAATTAAATTAAATACATAATAATGGTAAATGAATTCATTAAGGGAACCTTAAGGAATGTACTTGTGAATAGGAATGATGGTATGTTAGAATGTAAAAAAAAAATATAGTTGTAATTTTAGGTCATAGACCTGATTCCTTATTGGTTCCCTGGCGGGGACATTACATTTGTTATCAGAGCCCTAGGTTGCTACACTAGGAGCTCTAAGGTCTATTTGCATTTAATTTAGTTTCTTCTTCTTATTATTAAGTTATGCCAACTCAATGGCTATACTTATGTTGTAACATTCTTCCTAGATGCTTTCCAACACCGTAGAGGATCTTAGGAGAGAGATTAATATTCTCCCTCATCATCTCAACATGAAAATTCCATGTAGAGGATGCGAGGAATTGAAAGCATGAATTATGACTCAGAGGAGTCTCAAATAAGACAACTCTAGTGACTAATTTGGCTAAAGCTAGAACTCATCGAAAGAAAAGTTAGCCCCAAGGAGGCAACTCATTCTGACCATTATGATAGGGATAGAATATAAGCCCTAGGTTGTTCTACTAATAATCTTGGGAATCATACTTGGACTACTCGTAATACTTGAGTCTATTATGTTTCCCCATCTGATGTTTTCTTCTGGCCTACCAAACTTGAATACATTGTTTGTCTTCTTTTTAAAGTTTCCTTTATGTTAACAGACTTGAGCATTGAGCATAAAAGGTATATTTTCTATATTTCTACCATAATATCTTGCAAGAAAGGAAGATCTAAAATGATTATAAGATTCATGTGGTTCAAATAGATGGTCAAGAATTCTTGATACTTGGGTGTTGTGTTCTTATCCTTGTTCTAAGAAAATCTTAAAGAATTGTAAGGAAAGTTGTTTATCTTATCTCCTAATCTTATTAGTGACTACCAAAATAGTATGAAAAGTTATATACTCTACTTCCCTATAAATGCTAGATAACACCATGATTGTTATGTCTGATTATTTAAGGCTAGATATATTTGAAACATGCTGTACTTATGGCTGGGAACAAGGGATGATTAGGTTTTTAGGACAAAAAGGATTGTAATATTGGATGGTTGTAAAACATGTTTTGTAGATGTATCTTTATCCCTTCCTTGAGAACTTAGGAACTTACGAACTGACATTTTCATGAAAATGAGATAATGTGTGTTGAAATTAAGAAATATCTAATATTTCAAAATATGGAAAGAATAAGAATCATCTCTCTTTTATATACCCTCTTAAGTAATAAATTAAATCTATTGTTGAATCAGATGTGTCTCTCCCTTCTTTCTCAAGAAATATGTTTAAAAGGCTAAAGTTCATAAGGGAAAATCAATGTGTCAATAAGGAGAATGTGCTTAGCTAGAGGAAACTCTTGGGTAAAGGACCTATGTCCCCAAGGTTTTGTAATAAATAGGATTAAAATACACAATTAGTTGAAAGGATAAGTGTTTGATTATATGGTAAGAATTTTAAATTATATATGATCCGCGTAAGTGGTGTGAAAAACAATGAAAAATCATCAACTATAAGGAAAGAATATGATATTAACAAAATTATGTAGTAATTATTTACTTTATTGGAATTTTGTGTGTGAAATAAGATTTGAATCTAAAAACATTGCTAGTATATAGGAATGATGAGTTATTATGAAAGGAATAATGATATGTCTATTGTATGCACCCTAAAATGGTCGCCTAGACTTTGGGCCCCATTTATTAAATTATCAGATTTATTGAATCAATGCTTTTCAAAATTCAAATCAATTTCTTTGATCAATCCTAATTAATTCAATCATTTCAATTTTCCCTAAGGTTTGATCATTTCATCAATAAATTTTATTTAATTAAAATAAATATTCTCTTAAATAAATAAAATAACCTTATTTAATTGAAAAAGAAATATCTCTTAAATAAAATAATTTTATTTAATTAAAATCCCTTTTAGTTTAATAATTTTATCTTATTTAGAATAATATCTCTCTTTTAATTAAATAATCTTATCTTGTTTAATTAAAAGAGAATCATTCTTTTAAATAAATAAAAAAATCTACTTAAAGCTCTTTGTGATGAAAAAAGGGAAACAAATAATTAAAAATAAATAAAATTCCTTTTCCCTCCACACTTTCTAAAAAATGAGCTTTCTTTCCTCTTTTTGGATTTATCCCACATTACTCTTGAGGATGCATTCTCCTCCACATTTTTCTATATAAGGAGTCCCCTCCTCATTTCAGATCCCGAATTTTCATACTGTTGTTATGCTACAAGTTTTCTTGGCGATATTTGGAGTTTTGAAGATTATTATATTCTAGCTTTCATATTTACATTAGTTTAATCTTCATAGCATCTTAGCTTAGTTTCCTTCATTGTTTTAGCTTAATCTTCACATAGTTAATTAGTAAAGGAGAGTAAAACTTGCATTTCAATAGCATAGTTTATTCCTTTGCATTGTTATCATCTAGATTAGTTTCATTTAACATACAATAACTTGATGATCAATGGAGATTAGCACTCTTGCTTCTCATCCTTAAATCTCTCATTTCTTGGTGTACTTGCATGGGTTTAACAAGTTCAATCTGAGGGCCTCATATACAACCCCTGCACTCCACGAATAGAGAGCTATGAATCGCTATTTGAGACCTCATTGTTGAGTGTTCTTGGATGTAATGATTCACAGAAGTGTGACTACTTTCTAGCACACATTTTTGGCACCCACCGTGGGGCCCTAAAATGGGTTTCCCTTCTATTCTATCAACTTTCTATCATTTCTCTATCAAAACTCCCCTACTGCTACCTGTTCTGGTGTTTTTAAAGCAGTTTTTGAGGTTAAGGGTTTCAAGTTTTTTTTTTCAGATCTGGTATTCCCTAGGGGACATTATTTTTTGTTTCTTTTTTGCCTACAAAAAAGAAAAAAAATTTTTTTAGCACTTTTTCTATCAAAACTATGATTTTCTTAATTTTATGTTTGTACTTTCATGCGTCACTATTACAGAATCTCGTGCAAAGTTTCTCACTGTATCACATGAAGTTTTGTTGGTACTAGCATTTTTGCATGCAACAAAGGGGTTTTCTCACATGGGCCTGTGTTCTTTCTCACACGAGCTCTTGTACTTTATCACACAAGCCTTCATACATTCTCATGTGGGCTTGTGCTTTCTCATGTGAGGTTTGGTTTGGTACTTTCTTGCGTGACCTTGGGTACTATCTTGTGCAGAATTCCATGACAGTAGAGACCTATAATTTCAAAGTTGCTAGTTTTACTTGTTGTTTCCTATTTTTTGACCCTTCCAGATTGCTGAGATTGTTCCAAATTTTGATTCTCTGAGATGACACGTCAGTGACCTCGCATTGCTTGGAACCCAAGGTAATTTGTTGATCTCTATAACACTTGGTTTTGGGCATAAAATTAATCTCTTGTGTGTTTGGCTTGAGTGATTTATCACTTTCATAAACCACATTTTGATTTTGGACTTTAAAAAGAGTGTAGATTCATTTCTTGCATAAGTGTTCCACATAGATAAGTAGGCCCTATTAACACTATTCATGGTTCTTGAGAGAGTGGGTTTCCAGTGAAAGTCTTCTCAATGAGAGAACCCTTGTAGGTAGGGAGGCTACTAGAACTATCTTTGCATTCTATTGGGTTTGTAGTCTTTGACTTTTTGATCGATGCATTCTCTCTCCGAAGAGGTTGATAGATCATGAGTTATTGACATTACGAATCTTGGCAAGATAGTTTTAGTCTTAGCATGTTGGAATGAATCTATCTTCTATGTTTGGGTGAAGGGAAAAGGATAGAAGATTATGCTCTACTCCCTTTTTGGGTAGTAATAGAAACTCATACCCTTGGATCTAAGCCAAGTCCCCATGTCATCCTTGTTGTGAGTCACCTTTTAGAGAGGGTTAATCATAGTGGACATTTCCTTCATTGGGTAAACCATGTTGATGGAACCTCAAGCAGTAATAGCCACTTTTTCCGTGGTGGTGACAACCACTATACAAATGTCCTTCTGGAAGAAATCTTCACAGGTACAATTTCTTGATGGAATGTCAGATCTCCTCAGCATCTCTGATTGATTAAGTTCTCAGAATTTGTCAAAACCCCGGTGCGCCTGGATTGGAGTTCACCTTCTTGAAATTGTAAAAGTTGGAGAGTCAAGCCATTATTAAAAACCATAGTGCAGCCAAATTTTTCTTTTTAGGACTATGTGTGTGATTGGAAAAACATTTTGGAGAACATACACAAGTAGTATCTTTAAGGAATAGTATACTAAGTCAATAGTCATGTTCATGAGCAAGGTTTCTTTTTCCCTTGCTCATTGTTTGAAGACATTTTCTTGCTGAAACTCCATGGTTGTTGTTCTATGTGCTTGATAAATGCTGAAAATCTATTAATATGCCTGGTTAATCTTTTAAAATGAACAAAAAAATTGAGTTCCTAATTTTAAAAACTTGTTGATTAAGCGGCCTGATCCTATTTCATCACCTGGCTATGCACATTCTCACATGAGCATGGTATTTTCTCACGTGAGATTTCATTTCCTTGCATGACCCCTGGTGATTCCTCGCGCAGGACAGCATTCCCTCGTGCGAACTTCTACCCTGGCCTGTCAAAACAATGAGCTATTTTTGGTCATTTTCAGTCCTCCTTAGTTGATCCAAATTAGATCAAGCTACTCACCCTACTATTGGAAACCTATTTTCACTTGGGATTCTTGTATTTTTTACCTCTTGAATTTGTGACCTTGGATTTTACAAGTAACCTTTCTTAGAATCGGTAAGTCATAAATCATCCTCATTGAGTAGATACACCTTTAGATTCTTTTATAACATACTTGGAGAGTCTTAGTAGTCTCTTGTCTGATTCACTTCCACCCAAAATCAATTTCAATCAGATATAACTCAGTTAAAATCATCCTCCTGATCCATATGTGCTAGGATACTTATCTGTTGGTTGGGCACCTTTGTGGTAGTGTTGATTGATACCTTTTGCAATTATCTATCTCACCATCTCTCTTTTGGATAGTTGAACACTTTTACTATCCTAGTTTGATACCAACATATCTTAGGGTCATCTTATCACCTAGTGTTTTTCCTTTCATGTCAGTTATGACAAGGTATCAAGTGAGTCAAGGGAAACAACCTTAGGTTGTCTTTAATCAATTACCCCCAGTCCAAACTCATCAAAATCATAAGGGAAAGGAACCCATATTTGACCAATCACCTAGGAGCAAGTCTACCAAGTTGAGGACCCCCTTAGCATCTTCCCATTCAGGTATGGATATGAGTTATACCATGACTTGGTGGGAGAGGGAAGCTATGGATCAAAACCTTGATGACCTCTACAAAAGACACAGAGACAACATTTTGTTTGGTAATTCCTCTCATGATGCTCAACCTAGTTCACCCCCCATCAATACTAGGTATCTAGATGTGCATCAAAGAGCCAAAAGGCATGAGAGATGAGCTCACCCAGAATAATGGTCACAATATGAAGACCAAGACAATGAACCTAGTGATGCTCATGTCAATGCAATGTATACCAATGATTTGTACAAACAATCAAGACCAAACTCTCCACTTCAAACAACCTCAAGGTATACAAGTGAAAGGATTGAATGGATTGAGTGTGAGAAGAAAGCCTTTCTAGATGAGCAAGCTACAAAGCAAGAAAAGTTTAGATAACTTGAGGTGGAGAGACAAGCTTTGTTAGAATTGGAAAGGAAAAAATCTCAAGAAGAGGAAGATAGGCTTTTAGCCCAACAACTTAATACCCAATTTAACAATAGGGGTGCCAATAGTGGCAACAACTCTCCTTCCTCCACTCCTTCTAGAACACCACGCAGTAGAAGGCATTCAAGAACCCCTTCAAGATCTCCTAGTCCTAGAAGAAGGACTTCACAACATGCTCACTATAGGAGACAAACACCTCCTAGGCACTCGAGGAAGCCTTCGCAGTGTGCTCATCATAGTTCTCAACATGGGGGCAGTAGCTCAAACTTTGAACTTAATTTTTAGGACTTCATGAGAATGCAACAAGAGCCACTCTTCCAACAATATATGGAAAAGTACTTGGAACAAAACAAATATAAGCTCCTTGAAAGTCTAATCAACAAGGGTGCAAGAGTCCCTTATAATTTTGATGTCGATAACAAAATCAAGAAACAAAATCCATCACAAGAAGAGGAAATCAGACAAATGAAGAAAATGATGGAGAAGCTTTTGGCACCTAAGAGTTCATTCTCAATGGACTCAATTTGTCCTAATCCTTTTGACAAGAGTGTGAGCATGAAGGATTTTCCTAGAAGGGTTGAAATCCCTCAATATGACAAATATGATGGTAGTGGTGATCCACATGATCATGTGCACCAATTTTACACTATGAGCTTTGAGTTTCACCAAGATGATTCCTATATAATGAGGTTATTCCCAAGGAGTCTTAAGGGGCAAGAAATGGAATGGTTTACCAACATAACTCCCCCCATCAAGACTTTCAAAGAGCTTGTCCATAGATTCATTCAACACTTTGCGTACAATCTTTCAAGATCTATCACTATGTTGGACCTATGCAGCCTAAAGCAAAACCAAGTGGAACCCTTTGTCTCATTCTTGCAAAGGTGGAGGTGACAGTGCTCTCATTATCCAATGACCATTCATGAAGATGAGAAAATTGACATCCTTGTTAGAAACTTGGTGCTTGAAATGTGGTATGAGGTTCGAAAGATTATCTTCAATTCCTTTGATAACATGGTCAAAACTGTGTGTAGAATTGAGGATGTCTTAAAAGAGAAAGGAATTTTGACTAGACATGGCAACAATAACAATAATGGTCAAAAAAATAATAATTCCAACAAAGATAAAGGGAAGAATTCACATTGGAACAAAAACAAGCAAGTGGTTAATGATGGAGTTGTGGATTCTCCCCAACCTAAGGATCAAGGTGTCCTTCACTTGTCTAGTGTAGTTCAAGCTATGAAGCTCAATGCACCTCCTCAACAAGAGAGCAGGCCAAGGTACCAAGAGAAGCCCAAGAAAGAGAGGTGACAATTTTTAAAGCTTGGCGATTCTTATGAGGATGTTTTCAAAATGCTTATTGCCAACAATCTTGCACATCCTCAAGATCCTATAAAGCACCATATTCCTAATGTCAAACCACATTGGTGGGATTAGAAAGCTTTCTGCAAGTTTCATAATGGCATTGGGCATACCATTGAGAATTGTTGGAAACTCAAACACATTATCCAAGATCTCATTGAAAATGGAAAGCTTAAGGTGGATGGTCTGAACACCGATGTTGATCACAAAGCATTTAAAGAGCCATTGTCTAAGTATGAGAAGGGAGAAACCTCTAAAACCAAGGATGGCAAGGTTGCAATCAACTACACCTACACAGCTGTAGAAAATGTGGTCAACATGCTTGAAGTTGTGGAGGAAAGTGTCAACATGATGAGGAACAAGGATCCCTATGGTTATGACTCCTACACAAACTCTCCCCCTATCTTTGATGAACTTCTTGTGGTGCTGAGGGGTCCTCACTCTAGGATGTCATCCTAGGCTCTTAATGTTGTCACAAGAAGTCAAGGTGATGTCATCATTAGAGGGCCCAGTTTAGGTTAGCCCAATAAACCAAAGCCAGTGGTATCCAAGAATGCCACCGTAAAACTAGTTGTCAACCCCAAGCTAAATTATAACCTTGTTGATCAGTTACAAAGAACACTAGCTTAGATTTCAATCTTGGAGCTTTTAGAGTTGTCCCCAAGACACAAATAGGTCCTTGAGGATGCTTTGCACATATCCAATGTTCCCAACAATTTAGATGTTGACCAATTCCAAGGCATGGTTAAGCATATTACCAGTCCTCACTACCTTACATTCTTAGAAGATGATGACAAAGCCTTGAACCACCTGCATAATCTTTCCCTTCACATCAAAGTCATGATCCATAAAACCTGAGGTGTGTGTTGATAGATGGGGGTGCTAGGCTCAATATTTGTTCTTTGAGTCTGTTAAAAACTTTGAGCTATTCTAAGGAAGTGATCGATACCAGAAAGAAGATCACTATAAAAGCCTATGATGAGGTAGAAAGGAGTTCCAAGGGGTTGGTTGTTTTCCTGTTAGGATTGGCCCCATTGAGAAAGACATTATATTCCAAATTGTTGATGTTGGTCCTCTGGCATACAATATCTTGCTTGGTAGGCCATGGATCCATGAGATGGAAGTAGTGCCATTCACCTACCACCAGTGTGTTAAGTTCCCCTACAATGGATTAAAAGTTTGTATACCTGGGGATAGAACCTTATCTGTCAACTCCATTTCAATAGAGAAGTAGAGGATTTCAATGCAACTCTAGCATAGTGTAAAGATAAGTTCAAATCAATAGACCTTGGTATGGGGGGATACCAACTTAACTCCTTTACAAAGATGCCCATTTCCCCTAGGTCTTATGGTAAGCCTTCTCAAGAGATGAGACCTTCTTCAGCCATGACTTTGTTTCACAAATTTGTCGAGTCTTCAATGCCTATCCAGGATGAGAAAGAAGAAGTAGTTGTTAAAGATTGGATCTACAAAGAGGAGAAGTATATGCACAATGAGAAATTATCTCCTTCTCCTAAGGCTTATGGGAGAGGATATACATTGGTGAAACAAATGGGCTATCCTAGATGTGGCCCTCTCAATCATAGATTAGACGCTAGAGCCAAACCTCTCAATCATGCTCTTTTTGGACGTAGGTCTAAGAAGATGGTTGGCCTAGGTTTTTTGAATAATAACAAGAATACTGTTCCTATCCTTGATGAGTCAGATAGTGAGAATGAATCATAGTACATACCAAATTTGACAAATCATCAAGACATGTGTGATGATTGGATTCCTTCTACTAGTCTCCTTTGGGGAGATTCAAATAATCCAACCACTCATGCAACAGTTGCAAGCATAGAACAAGATGGATTAGACATTGACCCAAGAGAAGGTGTTACCCTTCATGACATCGAAGCTTCTACATCAAGGTGTCCCAAGCCTTTCTAGTGTAAACTTCCCAGCTGGAATTTAGAAATAGACTCACATGAGTATGAGTGGGACTCTCTCTTTGATTGTTCCATAGTTGACATGGGTGTTGATGTCATCCATTACTATAGTTCTCAACCTGAGTTAGCTGATGAGTCACGTGTAGGGATAGAGGATTGGAACCCACGTGTTGCATTAGTGGATGATTCTTCACTTGTTAGGCCGAATCCTAATTTGGGTAACTTAGAAGAATAATTGATAGACTCTAACTCTGCAATCACTAGAGATGATACCATCCATATCCACAACATTGAACTAGCCATTGACTTACCCCTTGCTAATCCTCATCTCATTGATTGGTCCAAATTTTATCAAGAGCCTAAGCTCTTAACTTTCTAGAATGACTATGAGATAACCTATTACTTAAATGCCATTGAACCTGTAGTCTCTTCCACTAGCAAACCAACTACCAGTATGACTGAACTAGACATCAAGTACCTTAGTCAAAAAATAAAGAGAAAAGAAAATAAAAAGAATAGGATTTTTGATGGCGAAAACCATTGTGTGGCAGTGTTAGAACCAAAAAAAGTAAAAATAAATGACGTATCCAAAGGTGAAAAACTCTTAGAGGCACCTACGGATGAGGTACTTGATCATCTCCCCAGTTATTTTTAGGATAGATCATTAGTACTTGTTGAACCTACACAAGTAGTTAATTTGGGTATAGAAGAAGTTCCATAGATTGTACATTTGGCTCAATCCTTATCATCTTAAGAGAAAGAAGCCTACACTGAGTTCCTACAAAAAAAGAAAGTCAACTTTGCTTGGACTTATTTAGACATGCCAGGGTTGGACACTAATCTCATTATGCATCACTTATCCATAGCTCTAGGTGTTAAACCAGTCAAACAAAAGTTGAGAAAAATGCATCCTCACATTTCTCTTTTACTCAAAGTAGAACTAGAAAAAATCCTTAGTGCAGGATTTATAAGGGCTATTGACTATGCATAATGGATATCCAACATTGTACCAATTTCAAAACATGATAAATCCATTCACATCTACACAAATTTTAGAGATGTCAATAGAGCATGCCCAAAGGATGATTTTCCACTCCCTAACATAGACATGATAGTGGACATGACAGTGGGTTATGAGATCTATTCCTTGATGGATGGTTTTTCTGGATATAATCAAATTAAAATAGCTCCCGAGGACCAGGAAAAGACTGCATCTACTTGTGCATGGGGTAGTTATTGTTGGAACATCATTCCTTTTGGATTGGAAAATATAGGAGCTACATATCAAAGAGTGATGACAACAATTTTCCATGACATGATGCATAAGAATATGGAAGATTATGTGGATGACACCCTGGCTAAGTCAAAGAAAAGAGACACACACTTAGGTGATTTGGAAGTCATTCTAGATCATATGGAGCAATTTTAGTTAAGGTTAAATCCAAAAAAATGTGCATTTGGAGTCACCTCTGGAAAGCTTATAGGATTTATCATTTAAGCTGAAGGAATAGAGGTAGACCTAGAGAAAGTTCAAGCAATATTGGATATGCCACCTACCAAAAACATTAGCCAAATGAGGAGTCTACAAGGACATCTTCAATCTATCAAGAGGTTCATTTCAAAACTGGCAGATAGAGCTCAACCCTTCAATAAGAACTTGCATAAGGGGGTCAAATGTGTTTGGAATGAGGATTGTCAAAGGAGCATAGATCAAATTAAGGAATACTTGGAAAATCCTCCAATTTTGATGCCTCTTATCCTAGGAAAACCTCTCATACTGTATGTTTCAGCAATAGAATCCTCCTTGGGGGTATTATTAGCTCAAATTGATGACACTGGGAAAGAACGAGCCATATATTACATTAGTCATACCCTTCTTGTATATGAGGTCAATTACACTAGTATTGAGAAAGCTTGCCTTGCTGTGGTGTTTGCTTCCCAAAAGTTGTGACATTACATGCTTTCACATACAATACACCTCATAGCAAAAATTGATCCTCTCAAGTATTTTCTCAATAAGGCTGCCCTCATAGGTAGACTTGCTAAATGGATGATGGTTCTTTCAGAATTTGACATAGAGTATGTTGAGCGCAAAGCTATAAAAGGCCAAGCCATTGTAGATCAATTGGCTAATTTCCCAATTCAAGATAGCATGCCTATTCAAGTTGAATTTCCAAATGAGCACCTAATGTACATGACTACGAGAACATGGAAGATGTTCTTTGATGGCTCATTTATGCAGAATGGTTCAAGAGCTGGAGTGTTGTTTGTTTCTCCTCATGGGTACACAATTCCTAAGTCCTACAAACTATTGTTCCCATGCACAAACAACATTGTTGAATATGAAGCCTTGACAAATGGACTCAAGATGGCTATTGAATGGAATATCACAGAACTGCACATCTATGGGGATTCACAATTGATAGTCAACCAAGTTAATGAACAATATCAAACCAAAGATGAGAAACTGGTACCTTATAAGAAAATGGTTGATTCATTGAGACGGTATTTCACATTCATCACATTTCAGAAAGTCCCTAGAGTAGAAAATAAAGTGGCTAATGCTATGGCCAGACTTGCTACACTTCTTTAGTTAGAGTAGCATGAGTCTCGATTTGAATTTTTGGTGGAAGAGTTACACTATCCCATCTATGACTCCCAAGAAAGCCACATCATTTGTACCCTTGTTGGTCATGAGTCATCTTGATACGGTGCCATTTACTCATACCTACATGATGGCATCATCCCTAATACATTTAACTAATATGAAAGAAGAAACATTACCCAAAACTACTCTCGCCATTCCCTCATCTCTGGTGATTTGTATAGGAGGGGTTTAGATGTCTAAAGCCTTCAACAAAAAGGTTCACCCTAGAACATTCCAAGTGGGAGATCTTGTCTTACGAGAAAATCCTAAGAACCAACAACATAGAGAACAAAAGGGAAAATTTGAACCTAATTGGCTTGGACCCTACATCATCACAATAGCTTTTGGGAAATGTGCTTATTTAGTATTGACTAAAGAGGGGGAGAAGCTCCCTAAGCCTATAAATATCTTGCACCTAAAGAAGTTCTATCCATTATGCTTATTCTGTCTGGGGGCATCCTTTGTACATATTTATTGATCCTGAAAAAATACCAAAAAAATTCATATATGATGCTGAAAAAATTCTAAAAATCAGAAAATGTTCTAAAAAAAGAGCGTCCTAGTGCAAACCTAGCAATAGGTGCTTTGATGTCTCACCAAAAAAATAAAAATAAAAATAAAAATAAAAATAAAAAAAATCCAAGTAGTGAAAACCTGGAAATGGGCGCTACTTGAGGCCTTTGCACCCTTGTTTCTTAGCATGCATCCTCGACACTTAGCCTTTCTTCATCATGCCTTCTCCTTGTTGCCTTGGTTTGGAATTGGTCTTTGTCTTTGTCTAGGGGTCATATATGTGTTAGCTTTGGACTCTTGGATGCGTCAATCTTTAGGACACCTTGCAAATGGTGTTTTTCAACACCACCCCAACTATGTTTTTCAACACAACCCCTGACATCGAGTGTTTTTCAACACTTATCAGTTTGGACTTATCCATTTTTGTCATGCGATTTTACCTACTTGCAAGCATTTGATCCTTATACTCGGAACTTAGTATCAGTGAACACACTTAAATTTTTAAACACAACACTTAATGCTTTAGCTATTTCATGATATTTTCTTTGTGTGCTGATTGTTATTTATTTTCTTTGAGTGTCCTTGTCTAATAAGTCTCTCCATGATGCATAACTAGAGGACTTGGGGCATGGGGCATGTTTTTGTTTACTTTCTACTTGTGCGTATGGTCTTGAAGCTCTTGAGTGTCTCTTGTTGTTCCCTTGACACACTTAGGAGATTTGAGACATCACCCTTGACTATTTTTTTTTTACACAACCATTCTTATGGTCATCCTGGCATCTATGCCTTGATGCGAGAGTGGTTTTGCTACATTAAATTGGGTGAGCTAACATTGAATTCATCTTGACCCTTATGTCTTTGATGCTCATGTTAGAATCTTTCCACATTCCAATCCAATATAAATCATATTCATATCTTCATAGTTGCGCTTGTGACTTGTGATGATTGTATGATTTTCCTATGTCTGTTAATAATAGCCCAATGATGAAAATAAGTTCTTTACATTCTCTAATGAATGATGAACACAAAATCCTATGTTACAGTTGCCCTATTACAAGTACACCTTTACATTTTCATGTAGCTTGCATTGTTAGAATTCATTATTAATTTTCATTTTTAGGCTGCATTATGAGTTTGAGAGGGTTTTCCTTCATCTTTATTGTGGAGTTTTAATCAACTGTGATCATGTTTTGATCTTCATTTCCCTATCTTCTTTCATAATCTCAATCAAAATTTCCTATCTTAAACAGTTAATTGATTTTGGGGAATGCTCTTTCTTGAGGAAAATTCTCTTTCTTCTCCCCATTTCTTTTCATTTCTTCCAAACTTCTATCTTCCATTCACTTTCACCCCACTTCGTTTCTTCTAATTCAACCTTAGGGCATAATATTTCTTAATGATCTACCTTGGTTATGTGATCCTTATATCTTTCATCTTACATCAAGAACCTTAACTTTAGTTTGATTTGATCAAAATTATCAATTCATTATTTCTCCTCCATCTCATTTCAATTTCAATCATGAGGGGGCAGTACCTATCAAACTTCAATCCTTGATTCAGCTCAATCAAACCTTGCTTGAGACTTGACAATTACCTATTTATAGGGGTGTTGGCCTTTCCTTTTTCAATCAACTTATCTTTGTCTTGATGTGTTCCCATCCATCAAACACACATCTAGGTTGTTTTGTGATCCCAAATTGATCTCACACTTCAATTCCATTCTTTGGCTACATGTGTTCCCAGAATGATCACACATTACCCAAAGAGGGGCAAATGTATGTGGTAGGGATTTTTCTTGTAGGATCAAACTGATAGTTGAATTCATGTTCTTTGAGACTAATTCTAACAAGATAAAGACCTAATTATTGAGGATTGGATAAGATCCTCCTTCATTTTTGAGCTCCACATACTTAGGTAGGTATTAAATTTTAATGATATCTGATTATACAGTCTTTATATAAGGGGACACTGATCTGCTATTAACCCTTCTAATGCATCAATCTATAGAATATTCTACATATGACAATGATCAGCTTAATGTAGAGTTTAACTAGGAAAAACATGATTGTAAATAAAGCAAAGATCAGTGATTTAAGGATTCTTATCCTTCTTCCTTTTAAGGAGGGACAACCTATATGATTCTCTCTTTAATGAATCATGAAATATGGACTGTAAGCCTTAGGAATAGTCCAATCTATTCTGTTCAATAAACATGAAATGAAAATGTATTGGTAAATGATGTAAAGGTTTTAATTTCTCTTCTAAGATCTATGAAAGATAAAACCATAAGAAACAAACACCAAACTAGTGCCTTATCTAATGGGAAATAGAATCAAAATGCAGATCAACAAGTAAATTCTAAAATAAATACAACAGTATGCCTTACATACCAACTGCAAATCCAAATAGATTGCCTTACAAACTATTCAATTAACCAAACACTATTGTCATCAAAAAATCCATACAAATATATTTACTCTTCAAGATGAAATATGAGAACTTTTAATTCTTTCCTTGAAAGAAACTCATAAATCAGTCAAGCAAGTCACTTTACAACTGGTATATTTTAAATGCCTAACATGTAAAACATACAAGAGTACAATATAAAAGAAAAGAGACAACAACAATATATGGCAGAAGTTGCAGTGTATTTGTATTTATAATCAACTTGCCAATTACATTCACAATTCCATTACTCAGAAGGTCAAACACAAAACTTGGAAATCTGTTTCAAAGCAATTATGTTCCAATTTTCTATTATCTCTCCAACCAACCCCAAAAATGAGTCTTCAATTCTCTCTGGATCAATTCTTATTCCTTCTTTTGATACAATGTGCCCTAGCAACTTTCCTTCTTTGACTGCAAAGTTACACTTCTTTGGATTGAGAGACACACCATATTCTAGAGCTTTGACAAAAATCTTTTCTAGATGTGAGCAATGATCAACAACCCATTTAGAATAAGTAGTTAGGTCATCCTAGTACACCACCATAAACAAGTCTATATATTCTTTGAAAGCAACATCCATGGCCCTTTGAAAAGTTGCTCCAGCATTTCTGAGACCAAAAGGCATTCTGACATAAACATAGGTTCCCCAAGGTGTGGTGAATGTTGTTTTGAATTGCTCAGACTCTTTTACTAACACCTAGTTATACCAAGAGAAACCATCCATCATAGGTAATAATTCACATCCAGTGACTTTATGCAACATTGCCTCCATGTTGGGTAGTGAATAGTTGTCTTTTAATGATGCAACATTCAGACTCCTAAAATCCACACACAATCTAATATCACCATTTTTCTTTCTGACTAGGACTAAGTTAGATACCCAAGTTGAATGCCTTATAGGTTGGATTATTCCCACATCACTCAACTTGACTAGCTCCTACTGCATTTTAGGAGCCAATAGTGGGTTAATGGGTCTTTGCTTCTGTCTAAATGGTTTGAAATCTTTCTTTAATGGGATCTCATGTGGGAAAAGGTCTTCTCTATAATCTTTTAGGTCATCATAGGACCATGCAAACACATGCTTGTGCTTCCTCAAAATTTTTATCAAACTATATCTCAATTGAGGGGCCAATCCTTTCCCAATATAAACCATTTGAGGTGCACTATGTGATCCCAAATTTACTTCTTCCAAATCTTCTGCCTTAGCACTACTTTTTTTTGACATATAATCATTTTGACTACTATACAATGCTTTTAACTTAGTTAGGCCCTTAGGGATACTATTTGAATTCAATTGGATTACCTCATTTCCCATGACCATGTCCTTACCCGCAATTTCCTCAACCAATGTGTTGCAGTCTATAAGCTGATCTTCATATATGTCAAGGCATTGAATAAATTTCAAGATGTCATGATCATCCTCAAAGACTTGCCAATTGTAAATGTTGTCTGCAACAACTAGCCTACTTTTTATTTCAACTATTGAAACTCCATACAAAGTTGAATCATCTCTTTTCAAAGCAACATTGGCCAAAAAATCAGCCATTATGTTCTTGGATATTTCTACCCAACAAATATTAAAAGCATCAAACATTTCAATCTAATCCCATATTACATGTTTATACAATTTTAATCTATCATTTTTAACAACATATTTAGATCGCACTTGTGCCACCACAAGCTTAGAATCACCAAAAATGTTTAAAGATTTTATACCATGTTTGATAGAAATATTCAATCCCAATGACAATGCCTCATATTCAGTATTATTATTTGTGCATTGAAAAGTCAATGAGAATGAATACTTAAAAGTGGTACCTGATGGAGATATGAATAGAACTCCAGCTCCTGAGCCTTCTCTTGAGCACACTCCATCAAAATACATTTGCCATAGTCCATCTTGTTGTTCCTTTAGTTCCCGAGTCAATGGCTCTAAATCTTCCTTTTGTAAAATGGCCTTTTCCACTTTGAAATTTTCCATATCAACATCCACACAACAATTCAACTCATCCATATTATTTAGCTCTACCATGTGTTGGGTTCTTCTCTCTCTGGATACTTTCACATTTTCACCATCAATATTGAAAGTTGCAAAGGATAAATCACACTAGATACTACCTCCCATTGTAGCACTCCATTCCCTTGATAGTAACATTCCATAATGAGGTGGGATATCAACCATGAGAACACTCAATGTTAACAACTTGTCAGGGAAGGCTGCCAATCTATAAGGAAGTGCCTTTATAGTACCAATAATAGGGACCTCTCTTGAATCCATAGCCTGACATCTTCCATGAGGTGTATCTACTTTTAAACCCAAACAATTCATTATTTCTGTAGGCATAACAGTATTGGAGGCTCCTGAATCAATCATACAATTTCTTAACAACTTTCCATTTACTATTAGGGATAGAAAGAAGGGATCAATAGTTCCTATCATAGTATTTACAACATTAGTATCCAAATAAATCTAAGGGATCTCAGAGATAATCTCCCCACAGTGGTTCTCTGTTGAGTCATTTGCTGCAATAGTCATTCTACTAGTCTTGGTAGAGTTTTGGGCATCAAAAGGAAGAATCCTTTCACCCAACTCAAAGCTTTATCTTTATGCTCTTCTGTCCTCATCATTTCTAATAAGGGGACTTTGATAGTAATTTGTGATAATAGTTTTCCCATGTCAACTGGGACATACTTGGGGTCAACTACATCTTTCTTAATGATAGTAGCTTCCTTATTTTCTTCATGTTCTATAAGGTCATGTTGATCCTTGTTTAGGGTTTTGATCTCCTTTTGGGTAGAAACAATAGTCTCCTAGAGAGGTTACATTAGGGGGAGAAAATGTTACATTCTTCTTGATTTTAGTCATGCTAACAATATCTGCAACCTTATTTTTGTCTTGAGTTTGTTTCACATCTTTGTCTGACCTCTTGATAAATATGCCAGATGACTTTTGACTTGAATCACCCACCACCCTATTTCTCAAATTGTAATTACTCTTGGCTTGGGTGACCAGGTTTGCTATGATTTGTGCAATTTCTTCATCAGAAGGTCTTCTCAATACTATTGGTTCATCATTTCTTAAAGTGTTGCACTGGACTACATCCAAGTGACTGTCTTCTTCATCAAAAAACACTTGCTGATAAAAAATCTCACTTTTGACTTGGGAACTACCAACATCTTGGCCTTCATCTTCTTCAATGGAATCCATTTCATCATATATGTATGAAGAGGTCATACCACATCCTTGATCATCATAAGACTCTTCATTATTATTGTCTTGCCTCTCATCTGCAGAAACACTTTGAGAAATTGCATAGTGATAGGGGTCATGAGGTGATTGAAAAACAATACACTAGGGAACATCATCACTCATATTTACTATATTTCTATGCAAGGGGTCTGGGGTCCTATCAATTGGTTTATCTTTTCTTTCAAGGGGCACTGGCTTCCCATCTTTCCACTGAGTGTTGTAGGGATAGTTTTGCATTCTTGGTAACTTGTTAAAGTTATTGAAGGATGGCCTATCAGTTCCCTGCACTCTACTATTTCTTGCCTCACTAGGCTTCAAATCTTTTATTGCTTTCAAAATTTGCTTCAAACTATCATCATCTTTTGGTTTTGTGTCAGATTTCCCTGACTCCTTTCTATTTGAGATTGAAGGCTTATAATCCTCCCTCCTTCCCAACTTCCCTGATATTCTTCTATTGCTTTCTATATTAATAGCTAGTTTATAAGCTTCTACAAGATTTCTAGGGTTCTTATCTCTCAAAAGATACCCCATTTTTAATCAAAAGCATTTAGGTAAGTAACCAAACAAATCTTGTCATCTAGTCTAATAACTTGCAAAAATTTATGCATTGTCTTCTGAAATCTGACATTAAACTCAACAACACCCTCATTTGGATTTTTCTTGATGTTGTTGAATTCATTGAGCATGAAACCCTCATTGGTTTTATCACCATATTGTTCTTTGAAAAAATGTTTGAACTATTCCCATGAACATATGCTAGCATGAGGAAAATTTCTAAACCAGTCTCTAGCATCTTCTATTAGTGATTGAACAAAAAGCTTCATGATCACATCATCAAGCTCAATGTTGTTGTCATCTATTACATCAATGAAGCTTTTCAAATGTTCTTCACAAGTAACTGCATTACTTCCAGTGAATTTTGGAATTTTTTTCCTAATTTCATCAGGGATAGGATTTGGGTAACCAGGAATCCCATTAAAAACCAATTTTTTATGTCTCTCATGTATTGACCCTACTTGAGAGGGGCCAGCACCTAAAGAGGTGGATGTTTGAACATTTGAAATAGTAGAAGTCTTGGGCATACCTAAAGTTCTAGTAGTGTTCAACACATTTGCACCTTGTACTAAAGAAGTGGAAACTGTATTGGTGGGTCTAGTAGATTGCTTAAGGAAGTCAATCTTTCTTTTTATTTCTACTACAGTGGCTTCTAGCTCTACCTTTTCTAACTCTTTGGCCAACAATTCTTGTTCCCTTTTTGCCTTTTCCAAATCAGCATCTAATCTTGCTACTTGATCTAGGGACTTGTTTGTAAGATTTGGTTCATTTATTGAGATCCCTACAACCTTTTGCTTACCTTTGTCCCTATGATTTCTTGTTTCATAGATTTTATGGACAATAGGTCAGTCCTCTATTTGTTCAATTATAGGAACATGATTTATGGCTTCAAAGTCCAATAATGTCTTCTTCAATTGTTCTGCTCTAATCATAGCATGTCTAATATTTTCCTCTTTTTTTTTTTCTTTTTTTTTTGTCTTATTTCAATTTTCTCTTGGATTTTCCTCTCCAATTCAAAAACTTCTTCAAAAATTTCCTCAGAATCAGGAAGGGTTGTTTCAGATAAGGATTCTTGGGCAGGGACCTCCTCTTGGTGGTCATCAGGTATTTGGTGGCCCTGTAAGGGGGAATCATGGGGAGAAGAAGGAATAAAGTCTTGCTTACTTCTATTTTGGTTTCTAGGTCTTCTGTTAGTTTTAGGGATTCCTCTCCTATGAGGTTGAGCTCTTCTTCCATCCTTTTCAGAAGGTGAGTAGTAGTCTTCATACTAGTTCAAACCTAGATCAATTGCTTCCTAATATTCACAGGTATTTCCTTCTTGGTTTATCTAAGAAGACTCCTCCATCCTTGTATTCCCTTTTAGCTTCCATGTAAAAGACATGTCATTTATATTTTTGTCCTTTCTCATTCGTTTGGATGTATTTGGGAGTTCACCTTCCAAATTTACTTCTGGATGATCCTTTTTCCAGGCTCTAGTATTTCTCATACTCATTATGATTTTTAAACCTCAATTACACTGGTGTAGAGATTTGTAAGAGTCGCCACCCAACTATTTGGGAATTTTTTTTGAAATATGAACACTAATGGTAACCAACTAGTTTGTATAGGGTAGAAGCCCTAGCTCAACTAAGCCCTATATTGTAGAAAAGTTCTTAATAAGATCCCCAGCAGAGTCACTGATTTGTTAGAGATTTTTCTTGTAGGATCAAACTGATAGTTGAATTCATGTTCTTTAAGACTGATTCTAACAAGAGAAGGACCTAATTACTAAGGATTACATAAGATCCTCCTTCATTTTTGAACTCCACATACTCAGGTCGGTATTACCTTTTAATGATATCTAATTATATAGTCTTTATATAAGTGGACACTGATCTACTATTAACCCTTCTAATGCATCAATCTATAGAATATTTTGGATATGACCATGATCAACTTAATGCAGAGTTTAACTAGGCAAAACATGATTGTAAATAAAGCAAAGATCAGTGATTTAAGGATTCTCATCCTTCTTCCTTTTAAGGAGGGACAACCTATATGATTCTCTCTTCAAGGAATCATGAAATATGGACTATAAGCCTTAGGAATAGTCCAATCTATTTTGTGCAATAAACATGAAATGAAAATGTATTGGTAAATGATGTAAAGGTTTTAATTTCTCTTCTAAGATATATGAAAGATAAAACCATAAGAAACAAACACCAAACCAATGCCTTATCTAATGGGCAACAGAATCAAAATGCAAATCAACAATTAAATTCTAAAAGAAATACAACAGTATGCCTTACATACCAACTGCAAATCCAAATAGATTGCCTTACAAACTATTCAATTAACCAAACATTGTTGTCATCAAAAAATCCATACAAATATATTTACTCTTCAAGATGAAATATGAGAACCTTTAATTCTTTCCTTGAAAGAAACTCATAAATCAGTCAAGCAAGTCACTTTACAACTGGTATATTTTAAATGCCTAACATGTAAAACATACAAGAGTACAATATAAAAGCAAAGAGACAACAACAATATATGGCAGAAGTTGCAGTGTATTTGTATTTATAATCAACTTGCCAATTACATTCACAATTCCATTACTCAGAAGGTCAGACACAAAACTTGGAAATCTATTTCAAAGCAATTCTATTCCAATTTTCTATTATCTCTTTGACCAACCCCAAAAATGAGTCTTCAACTCTATATATACATCCCTTTTCAACCACCTTGGAATCCCCTTATTAATGGGAATGCGACAAGCTTTAGATGGTTGAAAAACCTAACCCTAAAATCATAACAGATAGAAATTAAAAATAAAATACAACAAGCCCTTAGGCGGTGGAAAGACAAGACTTCCTCAGACTATTGTACATCCTTGGTCACTTGAGAACTAACACCTTCAACTACAAATATTTATGATAGCTCCTTGACTTTAATGAGATATGGTGACCGCTATTTCAGTCTAACCTACACTGTTCTTAAATGATAGCTTATCATCCCTGCATTCTTAGATTAGGTGTTAGGTGTGTCAGATGTCCTTCTCATTCTTCATCCAAAATGTCCAAGTCAACTACAGTAGATCTAACTTTTTTGGGCTTTGTCAGTTCATCCCATGTAGTTACCTTATCATTTGATGGCTAATTAAAGTCTTGGACAAGTTGCACTTGTGCTTTTTGTCTCTCCCACCTAGCATCCATAATTTCCTTCACATCTACTACAAATTTGGTGAGATTTTCCTCTACCTTAATAGCTTCATCTAAGGTTTTGTTGAAGCCTTCCAAATCAACATTATTATCTTCACCTAAAAATGCCTCTTTCCTAGGCAATAGAAGATCAGCATCTGATCTCCATTGATCAAGACTCTTTATGACTCCATCTGTACTCAAAATTGAGGGGATGAATTTGTTGGAATAGGAGCTGAGCATTGCTATCTTAGCCTCAATCAGATTTTCCTTACCCTTGAAAAGTGGTAATATGGCTTTAATTCTGTCAATCTCCTCACCAACTCTTACAATTGTCTCTGGTATGTCACTCCCCAAAGATTGAGCCAAAATCAATCTTTCAAAAAGTGGTGCTCTGATAGACCACACTGTATGAAATCCACTCAAAATTTGCACATAATTATTGACCTCCTTTTGCAATTCAGGCAATTTTCCATAAGCATTAAAAACTAGGTCAAATTTATCCTTGATTATATTCATTCTGTGCTGCAAGATACTCAAAAGGGCCTGTAATATAGCCTCATTCTTCTCCTCATTAATCTTCTTTAGCTCTGCCGCCACCTCTTCCTCTGTCCTTCCTTGTGCTTCTGTTAATGCAGGTTGTTCAGGAGGTGCAGGAACTACTACAGGAGTATTAATTATTTGTAATTGCAGCTCCTCTACCCTTTTTTCCAATGCTATAAATTTTATTATTTTTAAATCCCTATCCTTTACAAGGGCACTATAATCACTTAAAAGAGAGCCATACCTCTTAGATATCTATTTTTTTTTGTCTTCATTCAATTTGGCAAATTGGTTCAAGACTTGAGATATCTCAAGGTCCCCAGTATTGTGGATAGACCACACAATCTTGTCACCTTCCATATGCTCTTTTACATTCAAAATTTGTGGCTTCTTGTCTTTAGGGTAAAGACTCCACATAGCCAATGCTTGATTCCTTGGGCTATACCCAAATCCTCTGATTATATCCCCTACTTGGGTCTCTGATGATAGAGTGACATCTTCCTGTCTCTTTATTTGGTCTATAATAAAATCAGAATACAAACTCCATCTAGGCACAAGTAGCATGTTACTCTGTCTAACCAATTTCTTGGCCTCATCTGGAGTAAAGATTTCAACCTCTGGGTCATACTCTCTTAATTGTTGCATTGCCTCATCAAGCACTTGACCCTCCTCATCTATTTGCACATTAGATGCAACCTATTGTTGCTTGTGCCAAATCAAAAATCTTTTAAATTCATCAGAATTGACAAAATTATCATCATTCAGGAATGCGTCCTACTCAATTATTCTTTCATCCTGGCCTAAAGCTAGAGGAAACTCTACATCCTTAGTTTCATACCTTTTTTGTCTTTTGGCCTCTCTGACTGCTTTCCTTATTTCATGGTGATGAAAGCTAGTCCCTGTGTAGAGGGCACTTACTCTATCTTTCTTCTTCTTCTTTGATGGCTCTCCAACCATTAACTTACTCTTCTTTTGTAAGGGCTCAGGGGTGTCCTCTGAGCTAGGTAGCTCATTGAGGTTGACAGTCTCACCTCCTACCTTGGTTTCTTCAATTAATGGCTACTCCATAGGGGGTGGGCTATATATTGGGTAGCCACCATCACTATCTTCTTCACATTCAGAATCAGAGTGGGCCTTCTTACCCTGATTAGCATCATCAATCTGATCCTTCATGGATTCAACTAATGTGTCAAATTGAGCCATCATCTGCTCAAGTCTCTAGAGGTAAGGCAAAGTGGGAAAGAAACCCCCAAATACTAATCCTTTTCCTTTTAACTCCCTTTCAATTTTATGTAACTGATCCAATTGTTGAATTCTTTTCTCTACCTCATCATCTTCAATGATGTTTTTGATTACATCCTCCTCAGGATACTCTTCATGTTGCTTATTAAAAGGAATGGTAGGCATGTAATATCTCCTTGCAGTAGCCATGCAACCTTCTATATCTACATACCTATGTGGAGCTACAAACATCCTATATTTCTCTAACTAATCATTCACCTTACTGAAAGCTCCCTTTCCAATTGTAATATAGTGCACTCTAAAGTGCTGAGGAGTGAGAGTCCCTTTTCTATGGGGAGCCAAGTGTTCTTTATCTATCAACATGAGTTGCTAGATAAACTCTAGAAATGCAACTCTTGATGGAACATAAAATGGAAGTAGATGAGGAGGCTGAGGGCACCCATAAACCCTAATCATTGTATAGCCCTTCTCATAGTAAAAATCCCCCCAATTGTGACCCTTGGTCCACTTATCAATAAACTATTGGGGTCTCACCAATTGCAAGACCTTGGTGGATAATCTTATACAATTAACTCCCAAACTCTAGAGAATGGGGTACACAACCCAGTTCTCAAAGGCACCAAAATCTCACCTAGGGCAAGAAGGGCTCCAAATTGCTAACCAGAACTATACTGGGTTAGGCTATCCATTCCACATCATTTGTGGCTTGAGATTATTCAAATTTATAAGATCATAATTTTGATACACAATGAGGTGCATCAGCAAGGAGTAATGCATGAATCTGGGTGTAGAACCAGATGTGAAGTTCTTCAAAGATAGCAAACCCTCATGCATCTTGTTTATCACATAACCAATAAATTCATACCATTTGCTCACTAGGCAGCTCTGTGAATCCATCACTAACATCAAAATATCAGAGGTAATCCTCTCAGGGCCTACATTAATTCCCAAGACCTAGCATATCTCGTATGCAATGTATTTCATGTAGAACTTGATGTCCTTGTAAGCATATGGAATTGACCCAGCCATAGGTGCAATATAATTTCTATTTTCTTTAGGCATGTGGCTCTTTATCTCCTTAGAGACTAAAGCAACCTCTCTAACATATCTATTGGCCTGAGCCTATAAGTTAATCTCTGTGGCCATTGGAAACTGAATTCTAAATGCCCTCATGAAAGAGTTTCAGTCTAGGGTTACCAAGGGTGAACCATCCTCCTTTATAATTGTCTTAGACAAGGGATCATATCTTTGGGATAGCATAAGAAGAGTGTCTATATCTAGAAAGACCTTTGAGACAATCAATTTGGCTAACCCTGAAGTCCAAGGGTTTGAAACCGATATAACACTATCATAGTTTTTATAAACATAACTGAAAAGACACATGCCTATGATTTTAGGTGTCCTGGCATCTCTATAGTAAGCTAAATCATCCACAATGATCTCATCAATAACCTTCTTGTTCTGAGATGAACCAGGTAGAAGGGTGAGAAACTCATCTAAAAAACTCTCTTTTATCTTTTCCTTAGACCCTCGGCTGGTGGAGGCTCCACTTGCTGTTGCCTGACTCATCTTGACTGAAACTCTAAAAATTCTCTGCAAAAATCATAGGACACATTGTAATTCTGGAAAGCTCTGAAAACCCAGCGCTCAGTACTCTTCAATATGCTCCATAAACTTCAAATGAGTAGCCTCTAACTATTTTATTCTATATAATTGAATGAGCCACCATTTCTAACATTTACAGCTACCAAAAGGTCACTTTTTCCATTACTTCAGCACGAACAGGGCTTCAATTTACTAGCCGTAGCTTAAAAAATTTAAATTAAAATATTCAGAGACCTGGCGACTAGAGAAAAAGTCTCACGATCGCTTTACAATATTGGCACCTTAGAAATGCTTCTGAGATCTAGTGACTAAGAGAGCTTCTCATAGTCGCAAAAAGATTTCCCACCTTTTGAATTCATTGCGAGATTTGGTGATCACAAAATTTTGATCTAGAGATTATGCGACCATAGTCGACCTCCTTATTCCATCTTTAATTTTTCACATTTAGAGATCACCTAACTATAGTCTATTTCTTAGTTGCGAGTAAAATATTTCTCTTCTTGAGATCATGCAACTAAAAACACTTTCAATTCTCATTACAAGATCTGGCGACAACGAGAAAACTTTAAGTCCCTAAACATGGTTGACTTTTCAAACTTCTTTGTGAGATATCCTGACTGGGTCATCTGGAGATTTGGCAACTATAGGCTTTCTCATAGTCATGGCAACTTTATTAATCCTTTTAAAACATTCAGTAATCACTCGACCTAGAGATCTAGCGATAAACCTAGAGTCTCTTAATCGCTAAAGCTTTCTGACTTTTCAACTTCCTTTTTGAGATCTCGCAACCACCATTGATCTTCTTCTTCATTTCATCCTATGGTCCACATTAAGTCATGAGAGCTTCTCTCACTTAACTATTTGATTCAGTGACTAGGAGATAACCGTGTCGCTGAATCGCTGGAGGCTTTTCACTTAACCATTAGGAACTTGAGATCACATGACTACATAATCACTGGATCACTAAATAAACACATAACTACCGGGCTAAACCACAACATTAATCTTAACTCAACCCCAGGCAAATATGGAGACTATGCGATAATGAGGTTCACCGAGTCTCACAATATTTTTCTTAACTAGGGTTAAGTTTCGAGAACATGTGACTGAGGCAATCTCTAAGTCACGGAAACATTTCTTAACTTTGAGTTGTATCTAGAGATTAAATACTGGCCATTGATCAAAACTTCATTCTATTGTTATCAATGAATCTCGTAATCCTTTATCACTTAACCACTGCATCTGGAGACCTGGAGACAACCATGTTGCTAGATCGCTAACCACGCAGGAGATAACTGCCACCTTAGGGAGATAATGTGACTACTGAAAATCATAATCGCTGAATGAAATGACTAACTACATGAAGACCTGGAGATCTGGAGACAACCATGAAAGAAGACCGCACCTCTATTTTGAGACTCAGCGACTAAAGAGAAACTCATAATCATGGAGTAGAACACCACTTTAATAAATTATCTTGAGATCTCCTGACCAAAGGTAATTTCCATTTAGAGACTACATGACCATAGTCTATTTCTTATAAAACCTGTCACAGTAGTCGCTAGATCTCGAGAAAACATTTTGAGACTTGGAGACTAAAAGGGAAAATGCTAAGTCATTTGATAATAAAGAATATTCCAAACTTCTCATGAGATCGGGCGACAAAGGCTTTTGGGCAATCGCTAGATATAAAGGAATATTCCTACTTCTCTGGGAGACTAAACGACTAAGAGAGGAAATTAAAAGTGCATGTGCTTATTTTGACGCTTAAGTGACCCAAAAAAGTAACAGAGAAATAGAAGGCTAACAATTTAAACTAGGGCTTTTTTATTTTCAGGATATTTAGACCTAGAAAACCCTAAAGACTGTAAAAATTTTCAAAAACATCCTTTCTTTTGGGACAAAAAACAAAAATTGAGATTTTTAACCAATAGTATGCACCCTAAAATGGTCGCCTAGACTTTGGGCCCCATTTATTAAATTATCAAATTTCCTGAATCAATGCTTTTCAAAATTCAAATCAATTTCTTTGATCAATCCTAATTAATTCAATCATTTCAATTTTCCCTAAGGTTTGATCATTTCATCAATAAATTTTATTTAATTAAAAGAAATATTCTCTCTTAAATAAATAAAATAACCTTATTTAATTGAAAAAGAAATATCTCTTAAATAAAATTATTTTACTTAATTAAAATCCCTTTTAGTTAAATAATTTTATCTTATTTAGAATAATCTCTCTTTTAATTAAATAATTTTATCTTATTTAATTAAAAGAGAATCATTCTTTTAAATAAATAAAAAAATCTACTTAAAGCTCTTTGTGATGAAAAAAGGGAAACAAATAATTAAAAATAAATAAAATCTTTTCCCTCCACACTTTCTAAAAAATGAACTTTCTTTCCTCTTTTTGAATTTATCCCACATTGCTCTTGAGGATGCATTCTCCTCCACATTTTTCTATATAAGGAGTCCCCTCCTTCTCATTTTGGATACCAAATTTTCATACTGTTGTTATGCTACAGGTTTTCTTGGCGATATTTGGAGTTTTGAAGATTATTACATTCTAGCTTTCATATTTACATTAGTTTAATCTTCATAGCATCTTAGCTTAGTTTCCTTCATTGTTTTAGCTTAATCTTTAGTTAATTATTAAAGGAGAGTAAAACTTGCATTTCAATAGCATAGTTTATTCCTTTGCATTGTTATCATCTAGATTAGTTTCATTTAACATACAATAACTTGATGATCAATGGAGATTAGCACTCTTGCTTCTCATCCTTGAATCTCTCATTTCTTGGTGTACTTACATGGGTTTAACAAGTTTGATCTGAGGGCCTCATATACAACCCCTGCACTCCATGAATAGAGAGTTGTGAATCACTATTTGAGACCTCATTATTGAGTGTTCTTAGATGTAATGATTCACAGAAGTGTGACTACTTTCTAGCACACATCTATTAGAATAAGAGTTAAGTCAAACTTTCTAACTGTGCTATAATGGAAATATTAGAAGAATGAGAATTTGTAGGTAATGGTATAGATGTAATATTGAAGATGCAAGACTTGTAGTAACTCCTCAAGTGTTCTTTTATTGAAATGTGTGTACAAAACATTAGAGGGTTAGACATATGAATTTGATTAAATAAGAGGGTAGCCATAGGACTCATGTATTTCTCTCCCTCTATTAAAGAATCTATGACTTTTATTATGGAAAATGGTAAAAATTCTAACAAACTTGTTAAGGTTGGGAAAGTATATGTACTCGAAAGAAGCTTATTATGAATTTCTGGGATATGGAATTGGTTAAATATCTAGTTGATAAGTAATTTTGATGAAGCTCTAGCTTAATGAATCATGTTAAAATTTCTTCGAAATACATTTATGTGTATTGTTGTAATACACCACTAATAAATTGTTATAATAGAATCCTAAAAAGTATCTTAGGTTGCATTATTTGAAAAGGATGTGTATTCCATCTTGTGTGTAAGTTTGATATTAGTGATTCTCCTATAAGTTTACCATAGGCTTGATGAGAAAAAGTAACTAGTTTCATAAAGATAATTTTTTTTTCTTATCTCATAAAATTGTATGAAGTTCAATATTTGAATGATTTTTAGTTTAAAAATATTTACCAAGGCAGTAGTATGATCATAGTATCTTATGTATACAAATTGAGAAGAAATAATCCCTGTATCAATATGTATCTAGTTTAGAGAATGAAATTTGAATTCTTAATTGCATTTTAGATTTCTTAAATATGTTTTGGTATTAAAAGAACTCCTAATTCCTAAGGTGAAAATTATACTTAATGTATCAATGATAGACTAAAATTAGAAATGTTTGTAATATTCTTATTTTATGTTTGATCAATGGCTAGAAAATTCTGACTTCCAGGAGTAAGTCAAATCTTAGGGAGGGATGATGTAATGCCCCTCCAACCCTATCAAGTCTTGGTTATGCTCACTAGAAATTAGGAAGAACTATATGTAAGAATGATCCTTCTTGAGATGGTTTCTTAAGCCAAACCTCTTCCAACTTACCATAACTTCATATTTTAATGTGGGAATAATAATATTTATCTAGGTATGTTACTATACATCTTGTGGATCAATGATAGTTTAGGACCTTAATGCTAAACCAATCACTTGATAGATGTATATGCTTTTATGCGAAATGTTCATTATTATTATTTATGTGTACCTTAGGTTAATTGATTATAATCATGTAAGGGTTAGATGGGTTACCTTCTCTAATAACGTTACTTGGGATTAGATATGATTAATGAATTTAGGGTTATATGATCTGTTTATCTTGATTTGATAAAGAGACATTTTGAGTACATGCTTGATGGTTAAATGGGTTTGTGAAAGTTAATAGATGGTTTATATTTGTTATACAAATATGGAAAAAAGATTATTCTAGTACTAACCACACTAATCCAATTATGCTTTATGGATTTCACTTTTTGATGTGAGTGTAGGATGAGGGGAGGTAGTCGTAGTTACTCCTATAGGAGTTCCACACGATGTCACACTCTCCCTCCTTGTTTTCCATTATTTTTTTATATATGTATGTATGCGTGTTGGTTGGTGTTGCAAGATGCAGGTACCAGGCATTGACTCCACCTAGCTACACAGGTCTAAGCATGCCTCCAAAATCCTTGAACTCTTTTTGTGTGGAGGTATTACCAAGATTACTCTCAAGGTTACCATGGACTTAGATTTCTGCTTAGGAGATTACCCTAGTTGGGGGATTTGAATGCACTATGTGATGTGGTCTTGTGAATTATGATTTGATGTCATTTTTTGATTTATGATGTGAGTTAGATTTATCCTTATTAGTATATGTATATATATATATTTAATATATATAAGTGTATATTGATTGTATGTTATATAGGTATGTGTATATGTGGGTGCATACACATATACCCATGCTCATATAAATAATAGTATTTGTATGTTTTTTAATGATTGTTTAAATGGTATGTTATTTATAATAATTAAATGAAGTGGATTAAATAAAATTTAAAATAATAATAATAATAATAATAAAAGAAAAGTTATTTGTATTAAAACTAGCTACCTAGGAGGGAGTTGAACTCGAGACCTCCTAGAAGTTAGGCTAGTTAGTTTCCATGTGTGCTATGTGTTTCCTTGATAGTTATTTGTTGAAGTTTTCTTGTTATGGTTTTCTTTTGAGACTATTTTAATTAAATTTATTAAAATCTTGATTAAGTCTTTTCAGGAAATTATTTGGTTGGCCCTTCAACCAACTATGGAAGTTGGAGAAGTTGCTTCCCATAAAGCAACTCCTCCAACCACATAGTTGGAGGATAAATAATTGAAGATTTTTGTGTGCGGGGGAGGATAATTTTGGGAAGATTTGTTTTATTTTGAGTTGTCTGTAATTGATTTCTCCAAAAAATTTAGGTGAAATTTTATGTGAATTTGATGGCCTCTGGTTGGTGAAGTCATCTATGTGAGGATTGCTTAGAATTGATTGCCAGAGGAAGATTTCCAAAAGGATATCTACTCAAGGATTGAAGTTTCACATAGATTCTCTAGTCAAGGGAAGAGGATTCTCTACAAGACCAAAGGTAGGGTCTAAACTAGGAAGAATCTCCATTCTTTCTCTTTCTGTATGACTGTGTTCTCTATGTGTTGTATTGTCTATGTAAATTTCAGAATGATTATGTTAAACATATATATGTTGTGCCTATATTAGTGATTTGGAGTTTAGGATTATGTTTAAATATCTTTCCATGTTGTATGTATATGAATATTTCTACATTTGTAAGAGGTTATAGAGTCCTTATCATTCTCCTTGTATCTCCTTTCTTACCTAGAATGTCCATGAGTTCTTCGAGGCTTTAGAACTTTTGTTTCAACCCTACGGTTTCATATCTTTTTTTGCACCACATTTCTTTGTCTAGATCTAGAAAAGATTTGTTAGATAGATAGGATGGATTGATGGGCCATTTTTAAAGGGAAACTAGGAGATCTCAAATGGGTCATGCCCAGATTAGGCAACCATAGTTCCCATAACACCCAGTTTTACCCACAAGTTAGAGTTGACAATCATATTTTGTAGTTTCTAGTAATTGGTTTAGTGTCAACTGAGAAAGGTCAGTTTAGTGTCAATCGAGCAAGGTCAGTTTAGTGTCAACCGACCAAGGTCAGTATAGTGTTAACCAAGCATGTTAGTTTCAACTAACCGAACTAGTGTTAACCGAGCATGTTAGTGTTAACCGAGCATGTTAGTGTCAACCGACCAAAATTGTGTAAACTGACTAAGCCAGTGTCAATCGACTGAACTAGTGTTGACTGACTAGTCTATATCAACTGACCAAACTATATATCAACCGACCAGACTATATGAACCGAGCAGATTAGTGTTAATCAATGAAAATGAGATTTATATAAGTCACGATACTTCAATTTCTTATACTTTAAGTTATACTTGTATAAAGGAATTAGGTACCTTTTGGGATGATTGAGATAGGTTTCAGCTCCATAGGAGTTAAGATGCAACTTCTGGATTTTTAATTTTCAATTTAAATCAGACTTAGCCAAATTTTAGGCTCATGAGATTTCCATAGATGGATGTTGTTTTTGTGCATGTGGAAGTTTGTATCACCTATGTATGTTCGTTAATTGTTTTGTTGAGGTTATATGGCTTACTTATGATGTGTTTGCACTTGTCATACACTTGAGTTTAGTTTATGAGGCTAGGACTTGTCTCAGTGGCTTGTGTGCATGGGAGGGTTGCTTAAACCTATAAATGAGCCTTGGAAAAGTTTTACTTAAGCATGTGAAAAGTTTTATGTTTTTCTTTGAGATGTCTTGTGATAGACATTCTTCCAATATTTCATGTTATGTATATGGATAAGGTTAGGACTCGTTCTAAGGGCCTGAGTGCGTAGGGGAGTTTCCTAAACCTATGAATCAGGACATGGAAGTGTTATTTTGTGGCTTTGGATTGTGATGGGATAAGAGAATAGGAACCCTATGTGAGTGGCTCACCATAGGTGTTGGAACCCTAAAGTGGTTGCCATATGATCCTATGGGTGGGTTTGTAAAAAGTGATAACATTAAAAATTAACCTAGGAAGGGGGGATTCAAAAGATAATGAAAGAAAACATAATAATGGCCACACAAACCTGATTGGAGTACCGGGACTAGGGATAACTGTGAGGGTGGATCCCTATTCATAAAGGGGGTACTAGGGTTACATGGTTACCAAGGTGGATCCCAATACATAGGTTGTGTGGTGACACTCACTTAGGTGGTCTCCTAGAATCTTAACCTCAGTGTTATAGTATGATGAAATTTTATGTACTTTATTCTTGTTCTTTTGAGCTTTGGTTTATTGGTATTTGAGACTTAGATTGCCTTAAGTTCTTGAGAATACCTTGGTTCTATCTCCTAGCATGGGGGGTGGAACTTTATCAGTTTCACATGATTGGGTGGAAAATCTCTTTCGAGGTATGGTTCGTGGTTCAAGTCATGGCTTGGATTTTGAGTTGTTTAGTGGTGAAGATTATGTTCTTGTATCATGTATCTCTATCTTTTGTTATTGATATGTAAAGATGTATGGTGAGCCTTGGGAAACTTGATGTAATAATATTTCTATATGCCTTCGGGCTATGTGTGATATCTATAATTATGTTTGTAAAAGGAAATTGTAAGAAATAAGTTATGTTTAAGGGAAGGGTAAAATTGTGAATATGAAAAGGGGATTGAATATGGTTAAATAAATGAGAAATTCCTACCTTATATCTCTTGTGAATTTTAAATGAAATTGAAAGTAATGATTCTATGTAAACTTTTGCAAAGCACCTATAGTTGTTAACTTCTTAAGGAATACTCGTTTTGATATGTGGAATAGTGAAAAGATATGCTAAGAGTTCAAGGGTATCTCTAGGTGAAATAATAAGGGTAAGAAACATGTATGTTATTAAAATAGTGATGAGATGTGATTTCTTAAATATATATTTCAATGTGAGTGATGTTGGGTTATTCAAACTAGGTTTTAATATAAATCCTTTACTAGATGTTTACAAGGTCATAGTTGATAATTTGTGGAAGTTAGACTTGTGGAAAAAATGATTCATTAAATGGTTTATGTTGGTTATCAATATATGGTTAAGTACTTTATGCTCTTTCTATTATTATACTGAAAATAGAAAGTAAGGACTCTTAATGGAAAATTTTAATTGAGTTTTGATGGTGAAATTGAGTTGAGCATAGATACTGTTAATGAGTAAATAAATATGAAATAATAAATGTGCTTAGTGGATGTGATAAGTAATGTGTGCTTGTTTCACTTCTAAAGGTAAATTATGTGTTAGTTGGTAAGGAAAATTAATTCCACTAGTTCATTAATGTAATTGGTTTTGATGTGAAATGGAATCAATATAAATTGAAGTTGTAATGGAAATAGAATTTGATAGATTAAGTAATAAAATGAAATACTTAATAATGGTAAATTAATTCATTAAGGGAACCTTAAGGAATGTACTTGTGAATAGTAATGATGGTATGTTAGAATGTAAAAAAAAATATAGTTGTAATTTTAGGTCATAGACCTGATTCCTTATGGGTTCCCTGGCGGGGACATTACAAAGAGTATGGATTCAATATAAACTCTTCGTAAAGGAGAAGAAAGATCCAAGTGAAGTCACAATGAGATAGAATAACACTTAGTTATGATTCACCTTGACCTTAACCTAGGTCAAAGTCGACCTCAACCCTGAACCTGGGTCTAGATTTTAGATTCCAAAAGTTTCTTGATGTTTGGCTTCAGAAAGTTTATTTTCCCGCTTTTGGGTCATTTTTTTCAAATTTCAGTATGATAAACTCTTAAATTATATTTAATCTAGGTCTATTTCTAGGGGTTAAGGTTTAAATGGGAATTTAATTATCCTATGTCAGTCTCTCTAGAAGTTTTTGCCCTAGACTAGTATAAAATGAAGCCTTCCTCTCTCATTTTTTCATTCACGATCAAGCATCTCCTTTTCATATCTCTTTTTCATATCTACATCAAGTATCAAGTGATCAATTCATATCATTTTGCAAGCACTCCATCCTTCAAGAAAGCATTTTCAAGGAAGCATTCAAGCCATCATCTACATTCAAGCATTCAAGTTCTCCATTGAGGATCAAGGATTCAAGCTTTCAAGCCTTTGGAGGGATTTGGTTCAAGCATTCAAGATTCATCATTCAAACCCTAGATCTATCCATCATGGTGGTGTGATCTTCCTTCAAGATCCTTTGGTAATCTTCAAGATCTATTCATTCTCCCTTCAAGGTGGATTCCAAGCATACAATCATGGAGGTTTTGATTTAAATTTTTTAGTGTTGAGTCCAAGCTTTCATATTAACATACTTGTTTACATTCCAAATATAATTGCATATCTATTGAATATCATAGCTTTGTTGTTAGATCTACTTCTACTACTTGCTAGCATTCTCTATTTCAATTCTATTTTAAAGGTTTATTCCAAACTGGGGTTTGACCAAGGAAAATCCCTCATCAAAACAATAAAACCCTTTTTCTTGCAGGTACAGGTGAGGGACAGTGAATTGGAGTTCAGATCTGAATACCCTTTTTGGTGAACTTCTGTGATCCGCGAACAAAATTTCTGTTGGAACAGTGCAGGTCAAGGTCGACTTTTAGGGGTAAGATTGTGCCTCGGGGTAAGATCTTACCCCTATTTTGGGTCAAGGTTGACCTCTCTCAGAAAGACAGAAGGTTTCTGGGTTTTCTCTATTTCTATGTTTCCAAGATAGATCCCATTCCAAAATTTCCTGAAATTGAGTACAAACACCAAAAAATAGTGATTTCTGAATCTGCTCCTTTTCAAGATAAGTATTTATGTTTTATTAAGTTTTGTATGTCCATGACATTTTTCATCACACACATCCACACACATAGACATCCACATATAAAAATGTATCTCCCTTAAGATATATTTTCATATCTTACATTTTGGTGAACCCAACATGAATCAGGATACATAGGCAAGTGAAACATGAAGAGTGAAAAATATTAAAAAATGCATGATACTCTCATAAACATCATAAGTATGATAAAGAGATGCTAAGAGGAGGATAATAAATAAAATAACCATACACCAAAGCATCTTAAAGATCTTCATAGAAAATTAAATGCAAGAAATATTTTTGTATTTTATAGAATATATGATTTTTATTTTTATTTTTTGAACTTTAAAATGCAAGAGCATAAAATAAATATAATTTTAAGGAAAGAAAACAAAGGATCTAACACAAAAAAGAAAGAGTTGTCTATCTTAAATATAAAAATGTAAGATATAAAAATAAATATCCCTTAGCTATTTTTTTGTATATCTTACATTTTTATATTTTAAGATAGACAACTCTTTCTTTTTGGTGTTAGATCCTTTGTTTTCTTTCCTTAAGATTAGATTTCTTTTATGCTCTTGCATTTTAAAATAAAAAATAAAAATAAAAATCTATATATTCTACAAAATACAAAAATATTTCTTGCATTTTATTTGCTATGAAGATCATTAAGATGCTTTGATGTATGGTTATTTTCTTTATTATCCTCCTCTTAGCATCTCTTTATCATACTTATGATTTTTATGAGAGTATCATCCATTTTATTATTTTTTTCACTCTTCATGTTTCACTTGCCTATGCTATTGTGAGATTGACCGATACTAGTCTTCCTACTTTCAAAACTTTCATTAAAGATTTATGTGGCAGACTTATTACTCTTTTGGATTATGTAAAGAATTGGGTAGATGATACACCATCTCCTAATCTTCCTAATCCTAATCCAATTCCTAATATTCCTAATGTGCCTAATTCTCCATCTATTATTCCTAGTCCTTCCCATACTTATGATGAGGTTCAAACTATGGTTCATGATGTAGATGTTCAAGAATTTTTTGATTTAACTTCCCCTTCTTATCCAATCCAAGATGATATTAAAAGGAAGAGAAAATAAACTTCCTCTAAACCTATTATTCCACCGTATACAACCTTTACTCATGAACATAATAAACAATCACCTCCTGTAGAAGATTTACATGATATGAACACTACAAGATATAATATGATGACTAAACAAGGTTATAATGGTGTAGGGCTTTGTGTTAATGAGCATGGTATTAAGTATCCAGTTCATATATCCCCTAAACAAGATATATGTGGTATTGGTTGTTTGCAATCTCAATTTAAGGTGGTTGATTTTGATCGTCATCCTCCTTTTCATGTTCTTTTCCCTACACCTATCTTAGATTACCCTGGTACTCCTCAAGATGTGGCTAAGAAGGTATATGTTTAGTTAATAAATTCCAAGAAAGAAATCTTTAAACCTATACTGAAAGATGCTCTATCCAAGTACAAATGTCCTTTTCATTACACTAATAAAGCTTTACTTTCTGATTGTGTGCATTTCAAGTTATATGTTAGAGAAATAGCTACTCTAGGAATTATATCCCACTCTCGTGCGGTTTTACAATTCCTTCATAACTTTGATAGAGAGCATCCCCTTGATATTTCCATAATATAGATTTGTTATCCTCTTGTCTCATAATTGGGGGGCAAGAGGTATTTCAACTAGTCTTCTAGGATCCATTAGGCTCTTAGCATATATTTTGTCTGGAGCTTAATCGGTATTCTTTCTATCTTTTCTCCCTATGGTTTTGTATTATGTTATAATCATGCATAGATTCTATTTTATATTCAAGATATCTTTTCTGAAAGATATTTTTTTTGCAAAGGTATCCCTTGCTTTCAGCCCTAGGGGGCAAGGTCTTCCTTCTTTCTCTTTGTCTAGGGATCTTTTTTCCTTAGCTTAGTGGCATTTGTTTATCTTGCAACATTATTTCATTATATTGGCTGAGGTTTTGGCTATGGATATCCTTTTATGTGAGAGGTTTTTGTCCTAGGTCATCACCTCTTCTTTATTGTGCAAATTATGTTCTTTATAAATTCTTGCCCTTGTTGTAGGGTTAGAGTTTGATTCCTTTGTTCAAAGATTCCTCTTCCTCTTGTTTACAGAGGACTAGATGATTGAATCTTTGTTTCTCTTTAAAGATGATATTTTATCTAAAAGTACTCCTCTACAGTCGGGGTCTTGTTGATAAGATCTCTTTCTTTGAGGATCATTTTCCATAAGTGACATATCCTTTTCACAATTATCTATGCTCTTGGATGTAAGGGTCAATACCCTTTGCTCAGATTATAGTATACATTATTGTTAACATGATATATCCTTACTTTGTGAAGTGGGAATCCTCTTTCTCTTCCTTATCATGTATAGTAGATAGCCATGATAAGGATGGGGGCATATATAAGGTCTCCCTTATGCTATAGTTTTCATTTTTCAATATGCTAAATCCTCCGAAGGTAACACACATAAGTTTCTAAATCTTGAAGGGACATGCATTTTCAATTTTCAAATATGCTAAATCCTCTGAAGGTAACACACATAAGTTTCTAAATCCTAAAGAGATGCATTTTCAATTTTCAAATATGTTAAATCCTTGAAAGGTAACACACATAAGCTGCTAAATCCTGAAGAGACACGCATTTTATATTCATAGTGATATAAGAAGGTGGATCTATGGGTATTCCAAAAGCTGTCAGAAGATACATTACAACTACAAAGCACATTTTTTGGGTGAACTATCAGGTTTTTCTACCTATTGGGCTCTTCCTCCTTGGTGATTCATGACAAGGTCGACATCTTACTGGGTGAGGTAATCACTTTCCCTTTTCTCTCTTTTTGCTTTCATGCTAGTAGGATTAAATCATGAAGCTATGTTATTTATAGTGTTTCTCTTGTATTTCTTATGTAATCATTTATTCTTTTATGACAGCTTTCCAAATATGATATTAGTATGGGAAGCATTTCTTAGCAAGGTTTCCTTTACTAGTTGATTTGGGTTTGTTTTTGTACTAACCCCTCTTTTTATGTCTTTTTGTTTTCTCTTTGTTTTCACACCCTTGTGCATGTATGTTGAGTTAGAATCCTTAGCTTGGGGGCTTGTGTCCTTAATTAAGTGTTATTCTATCTCATTCTAAATCCACTTGGATCTTTCATCTCCTTTACCAAGAGTTTGTATTGAATCCATACTCTTGCAAAAGTGGGGGCTAAATGTATCATGGGAAAATGGAAGCACTTCAATTTAGGACTAGTTTAGCCCTTCAAGCAAGTGGTTTGGGGTCATGTCAGATGCCTTCAAGGGATCTCTAGCTTGGATCATGGTTTTCCCCCTGTTCTGCCCTTTTCTCCACCTCTTTCCAGCCTATTTCTGGCACCCTAACCTGAAACCCTGAGATTCTTGATCTCAAGGTCAAGGTCAACCTTCAGGGTCAAGGTTGACCTCTATCTTGACATAGGTCAAGGTTGACCTCAACCTTGACCTAGGTCAGAGTTGACATTGATCCTAATCCTAGGTCTAGATTTTAGATTCCAGAAGTTTCTAGATGTCGGGCTTCAAAAAGTTTATTTTCTCGCTTCCAAGTCGACTGTTTTGGATTTTAGAATGATAAAATCTTAAATTATATTTAATCTAGGTCCATTTCTTGGAGTTAAGGTTTAAATGGGAATTTAATTCTCCTATGTCGGCCTCTCTAGAATTTTTTCCACAGACTAGTATAAAAGGAAGCCTTCCTCTCTCATTTGGGATATCTTTTTTTTCATATCTCCATCAAGTATCAAGCGATCAATTCATATCATTTTGAAAGCACTCCATCCTTCAAGAAATCATTCAATCAATCATCTACATTCAAGCATTCAATTTATCCATTGAGGATCAAGGATTCAAGCTTTCAATCCTTTGGAGGGATTTGGTTCAAGAATTCAAGATTCATCATTTAAATCCTAGATCTATCCATCATGGTGGTGTGATCTTCCTTCAAGATCCTTTGTTCATCTTCAAGATCTATTCATTCTCCCTTCAAGGTGGATTCCAAGCATACAATCATGGAAGTTTTGATTTACATTTGTTAGTGTTGAGTCCAAGCTTTCATATTAACATACTTGTTTACATTCCAAAGACATTTGTATATCTATTGAATATCATAGCTTTGTTATGAGATCTACTTCTACTACTTGCTAGAATTCTTTGTTTTCAATTCTATTTTAAAGGTTGATTCCAAACTAGTGTTTGACCAAGGAAAACCGCTCATCCAAACAAAAAACCCTTTATCTTGTAGGTACATGTGTAGGATAGCAGATTGTAGTTCAGATCTGAGTACCCTTTTCGGTGAACTTCTGGGATCTGCAAATAGAATTTCCATCGAAACAGTGCAGTTCAAGGTCAACTTTTAAGGGTAAGATTGTGCCCCGAGGTAGGATCTTACCCCTATTTTGGGTCAAGGTCATCCTCTCTTAGTTTTCTCTATTTTTGTGCTTCCAAGCTAGATTTGGTTGTAGAAATTCCTGAAACTGAGTACAGACACCAGAAAATAGTGATTTCTAAATTTGCTCATTTTCAAGATAAGTATTTATGTTTTATTAAATTTTGTATGTCCACAAAATTTTCCATCACACACCTCCACACACTCAAACATCCACATATAAAAATATATCTCTGCTTAGATATATTTTTATATCTTACATTTTGGTGAACCTGACGTGGAAAAAGAGATACGAAAAAAAAGATATCCTTTGTATCCTGATTATGAAAAATATAAGATATAAAAATATATCTTAAGGTTTATGCAATAAAAGAAGGTGGATCTATGGGTATTCCAAAAAGTTTACCTTGACCTCCACTATTTTGACATAAAATTTGTTCATGAATCCTAGAAGTTTGTCGAAAAGGGTACTCAAATCTGCTCTGTAACTCCTAAAACAGTGACTGTAGATATCTAAAAATTATGTTTTGGGGTTTCTATATAGGTTTTTCCTTAGTCAAACCCCCATTTTTGTGATCTCCATCTCCACAAATAGCCAGATGTAATAGAATATGTGTGTGTATTGAATGTGCAATGCCAAGATCTAATCCTCTAGATTAAAAACCCTAGCATGAATTGATATGAGAAAGAAATGCATATATTTGAATATGATAAAGAAAGCATACCAAGCCCCTAAGGCTAAAGTACTCCTACCAAACTCACAATCTATAATTTCTACCCCATGATTATATCTTTCAATGCTTGAATGTTGAAAATGGAGGATCAAGGAAGAAGAGATCTTTCTTGCTCCAAAGGAATGTCCAGAATGGTTTTTCCAACAATGCTTGATGTCAACAAGATCTAGATCTTGTATATCATCCTCTTGCAATCTTGCATCATTACTTCACCATCGCTTTCTTGCTTCAATTGATTGTGTGTCTACTTAATGGATACTTGGTGTTTTTATGTTGTAAATGAAGGCAAAAGAGAGTCTTTATATAGATATTTTAAGGTGAGGCTCCTCAGGCAATGTAAGGCCCATAATTAAAATTTCACCTTGAATTATGGTCTAATGACAATAACCAACTAAGGAGGGAAAATAATTAAATGAATTTTGAATTAAAGCCCTTTCGCATTCAAATCCGGAGGCCCGACATTGATTTTGGGGCCCGTCGGTACCACAATTTGAAAAGGGGGACCAAAACCTTGACCTTGACTTAGGTTAGGGTCAACCTTGACCTTAACCTAGGTCAAGGTTGACCTTGACCTTAACCTAGGTTAGGGTCAACCTTGACCCTGACCCAAAGGTCAAGGCTCATTCAACTTTGAGAATAGGAAGTCCCGAGGCAGGCTAGAGACTTAGAAATAGTGAGAAAATAGGGCAGAGTGCCAAAAAAAGTTACAAAGACCTAAAATGAATGTGAAGAAGAATAGGAGGACCTATACCTAGATCTTACCTAGAAAATAGAACCATAGAGAAGAGAAATCAAGGAGAATCCTCAGGATCCTAACCCTAATTTCACCTAGAATGAAGGAATCAAGTGCAAATGCATCCTAAATGCAAATCTATCATGATAAATGCACTAAATGAGGGTGCTAAACGTACCAATATGGAAGTACTTCCATGTTAAAATGATACACGAAGAGACTTAGCATTCTTTAGAACTCTTAACTGGGTAAATACCTTTAACAGGGTAAGATATCAGAAATAGCTAAACATTGTAGCGCTAACCGAGAAAGTTTATTCTGCAGTAGTGAAGTGTTGTGGGTGTCATCCCTACTATAGTTTTATCATCTCTTTTCTAGGGTTCGATAGAGAACTTAATGAAAAGGTACTTTTTGAAGGTTTCAATTTAATAAGAGGGCTTTTAGTATTATAATTTATCACATTTCTTTCATAGAGCGAGTATTTAGAGTGATTTGGTCAATTGAAGTAGAGAGATAGAGTTATTCAAAGAATATTCTTGCATAAACCTAACTATGAAGGAAAGGTATCTTTTGGTACATATATTTTTATTTCAAGTTAAATTGAGATGGATAATATAGATACACCTCAGATAGTTAGTGTGAATGAAATACCACCTTATGAATTCAAGAGGCATCTATTTAAATCAAAGGAGGATGATCCTGTAGGAGCATTTTCACATGTTCTACACATTATTCTTCATGTGGAAGATGTAAAGGAATATACTGATTTAAAACAAGAAGAAATGGGTGATTATGATATTTACAATAATTATGAAGAGATATACAAGGATAGAATGATGAAGGAGAATGTGGAAAGAATAAAATTGGTGTAGATTGTATGGTTTCATATATCTGATGAATTGAGATGGCTAAATCTTATACTAAGTCACATTCATGATCAATTCTTTTGGCTAGGAGGTAAACGATACAAAATTAAAAAGGAAGTGATTGAGGCAGTAACAGGTTTCAATGCATAAGGAGAAGTCCCTCATCTTAAGTTAGGAAAGAAAGACATTGCTATTCAATTGATAGATTCTCAGTAGGATAGGTGTGTGATGATAGTTGAAAACATAAAATAACTAGATGTTAAGTTTTCATCCATGGTGTTGGGATACAAAGTGTATCACACCAGTAGATTGAACTCAATTTCAACAACCATTATATGCTTCTCATAAAAAATGTTCACTTGGATAATGCCAAAATTAAAATATGTGAAATCTTAAGGGAAAAAATAATTGAGAATTTGAAGAAGATAAAGAAATAAAAGAAGAAAATCTTCAAATATGAGTCACTAATTATTCACATTTTCTTCTACTTCCTAAACTATTTCATAGGAGCGGGTAAAATAACATGAGAAAAGGACATCCAGTTTAAATTGAAAATTACTATATATTATCACATGCATCTAGAGGGAGAAAGAATGAAATAATTATGGGGTTACTTCAAGGTATTTTAGAGAGAAATATAGAGTAGAGGGAGGATTCTAAGAGAAATTATTGAGAAATATCAAGAAATAGTCTATTTTATGGTTGAAACAGATGAATGTTGCATAGAGGAAGTTGAATCAAGGAAATAATTTGTGATTCCTATGGGGTATGAAGTAGATTATGATCTACTAGAGAGGTATGTAGTTGAGATGTTGAATATTCCAAAAGATTCTATAGAGAATATATTTGGCACATATGATGAAAAGAGTATCGAACTGCACCTTTATGAATTGAATAGACTAGAAATGTAAATAAAAGTAAGGAAAGAAGTAGAGGCATAACCATAAAAGATTGGTTTTACCCAAGAGGAAGTGGAAGAATCAAGGAGGAAGCATGAAGAAAGGAAGAAAAAGGAATCAAAGGAAAAAGAACCTATCAATGTTGATGATCAGGAATATTACCCTCTACCATACATTCCATTTAACCAAAGAGAAACTAGAAGTATAGTTAAGGAAGTTGTAGATAAGACAAAGAAGAAGAAAGAATAGATAAAGATAGAGGAATATACTCCTAAGTTTACTAAGTCTAAATCAGAGAAGCCTAAAGTTGATTCAACACCTAAACCTAGAAGGAAAATGAAGGATAAGGCCAAAGGTTGGAATCAAAGAGGAAGTCACATGATGATGATGATGATGATGATGATGAGGCCACTAAATCTAATGAATCCAAGAAAATGTTGAAAGAAGGAACCAAGGTGGCCAAGGTGGCTAAGGTGGTGGTTGGAAAATCACCTAAGCAAATTATCACAGTAAAGCCATTTATTTCAATTGATAAGTTATTAAAGAAGTTAGTTTCACATGGTATTCTTATTCAAGTCAAAAAGTATTATGAGAGATTTGATGAAGATGATAAGTTGAGAATTGAAGAAGGTATGATTTAATACTTGTATAAGGGTATGTGCAAGATCATGAGGGGCCAAACTATGCCCTTAAGTGGCAATGAAAAATCAGCAAATCAAGGTTAGTCAAATTGACGTGAAAATTTCAACTAGCTATCAACCTAATATCAAAAAGTTGTAAGAATAGAATCTATAGAAAATTGAATGTAGTTTCTAAACTACTAGGCCTTTTTTGAAAAAAAGTTATTATGTTTGGTGAAAAGTATAGATTTCAATGCAGTAGTACAAAAATTTTTGGAAAAAAATAAGTAGGTGTATGTCTGACCACCTTAATCATAATCAAATGATAATATTTTATTATAAGATTTTATATATAAGTAGTAGACTCATGCTCAGATGTGATGCATATTTTTTTGTAATTTTATTCCAAAAAAATAATTAATTATGAATTTTTTGCTACAACATTTTTAGAATTAAAAAACTCTCGTGTCTGACCACCTTAACTCATTCAAAACTTTACAAAATTCATTTTTTTTCCCTTATAGTAGGCGAAGCATAGAATGTGATGCATTTTTTGGATTTCAAAAATGTTATACCGTCTGAAAGTTATAGTCATTTTTCAATCATTATATAAATCAACACTTTAGAGGTAACTCAATTAGAAAATAATTAATAATTACTTACCGAATTCAAAATTTGACAACAATTATATTGATAGAAAGTTGATAGTCTCCTTAAGATACCCTTTTCATTTCATCAAATTTGGGTGAAAAAAAAGTCGTCAGCTACGTGGTGGAAGTCTGGAACTCAGAGAATCAGGGGAAAAATATGTTTTTGAGACATTTCAATAGTTGACCATGTAGGTTTGGTGTACAAAGCAATACCGAGCCTAATCAGGTACTCGATATTTTCGGGTACTCAAAAAGGCCGGTAGAATTTTGATTTTTCACTTTTCCCTCCTGTTTCTCCCTCCCCTTTCTCCCTCCCATTTCTCCATCCTATATTAGATTAGATTATATATTATATATATTAAATATTATATAATATACATTTTACATTAAATATTATTATTTAATATATATTAATATTAAATGTTACATTATATATATCATATATTACATATTATTTTATATGTATATAATATATATTAATATGTATTTTAAAACTATGTACGAAAGGTTGGAAGATTGCAGAAAAATCATTGATGACCATTGAAAGAAGCAATGGAAATCAATCAGCCATTTAAAAAATTCATGGGTGGCCATTGAGGAAGAGAGAGAGTGAGAAGTTGGTGGGGGCTAAGAGAGGAAGAGAGAGTGAGAAGGTGAGAGAGAGAGAGAGAGAGAGAGAGAGAAGGGGAAGGATAACCAATTCATTACAATATTAATCAGTAAGGAGCAAGGCAAACTTAAATAATATCACAACAGGCATTAGAAATCCAAATTCTAATTAGTAGTTTTAAGCAAAGTGAGTAAGGTCCTAGATAGGGACATTAAAGATCCACACATTGCTTAGTAGATACCTCCAAGAACCCACATACATGGGAGTAGGTTTGAAGTAAGACTAAGATTGTTTATCGATTCAAAAATATTACTGTGTTGTACTTTTGATTAACATCTAATGATTGGATGTGAAATTCACAAATTTGATTATATTACCATTGGTTCGATTTCAAATTCTGGGAAAAATGGATATTTGATATATGTTCATAAATTTCAGTCAACACCATTTTAAAATAACACATCATTTTATTTTTACACATTGAGAATATCATCAATAGGAATTGAACTGAAATTGACATAGGTCATAGGAAATAAATGCCCCATCTATTTTTTTTCTTCTGCATTTTGAGTTTCTTATTACAATCAGGACAAGAATATTACTCTCCAAATGGTTTTGGACAGTAACATTTGTACTTCCTCTTCTCAAATATTTCTTCCCTCATCTTGTTGCCTATTGATACCCACAAAGTGAATCTAGGAATTTCTGCCATGTAATGGGAGAAAAATGGTTTCCTAATTGATATGTGTCTAAATAATACACGCAAGAACCTTTTCTTTGATATTGCTCACTAACCCTTTACAACAGAAAATGTTTACAAAAACTATCATGTACTTAAATGAGGACATTATATATTACAAAAATCCTGCATAGAAGTAGTTGTTAAGCCACTCAAAAAGTAGTAACTAATAGCAAGTGGGATAATGTAGATGCTTTAATAAACCACTATCTTCTTTACTCAAGCAACATCTGGTTCATCTGCTCAACTGGGGCATGTTTGGGAACATATACTCTCCATTTAAACTCAAGTCTTTGGAAGAAGTTATATTTGTCAGTGGAGGAGATACACCCATTGGATCTACAATAAATTTATGCTCACTAGAATCTCAGTTTCTCTTCAATTGGGATACTCTTTCCAAAATTGCATATACTCTTTTACCAATTTGGGAAATCAATGGATCTATTTGTGGACCTCCAAGGTGTTGGTCACCTAAACGAGAACCTTGAGATGAATCAAGAACTTCTCTACGAAAGAGATCGGTACCTTCAGAAGCTCTCCACTTGTCAGCTGAATTAAAACCTTGGACCATAGATGACTGCCCTTTGTTGTAAAATGAGGAGTGAGACTACCTTGCCAAAGGTGGCAATGAACTTACATTTGAGGGATAATGCACAACATGAGTAACCTAGTTTCCCAAGTCCCATAAATGCAAGGTCATTGACAAATAGGCATTTCTAATAGAAATATTTTTGGTGCTAGAATGAAGTGCATGACCAAATTCTTTACCTACTAAACCAATTTGAGGCTCCATTTCACATTGCTCTGTGAATAATTCCACAACACTTGTTACTTGAGCTACTAGCAAATGGTGAGTACTCATCATCATCATCTGACATAGGCTCACACGTGCATATCTTACTCTTTTCCTTTGTCATTTTCCCCTTCCTACCTCTTCCTCCTTATCTGTAACTTCTATCATGGGTCCAAGAAGCTCTTCCTATTCTTTCCCATTAACTGTGGACTTTGTCTCTTTGTCCTGAGTAATTTGCATACCTTGGATGGCACCAAGATAACCATTTTCTTTTGAAATGTCCTTTTCTCTCACATTAATCTCTCTATTAAGAAGATTTTCTATATCTTCCTCTATATATTGAATAGATGTAGCTGCAATCCCATGTTTATCAATAATATTCCTTGCACCATTGAGTAATATATCATGCAATTCCTTAATAGTTGCTATCATGGGTCCAATAAGCTCTTCCCACTCTTTCTAATTAATTTATACAAATATTTTTTTCCCTAACAATATTTTCTGCATATATTATGATATTAATCTAATTTGATGCACCTTCACTATTTGATCCATACTTCCCTTTTATTTCACTTGCTTTTCTCATTTTGCACGTTATAGGCCAGGATTTGATAGCGGGTCAGGATTTTGCAAATTTTGGAGAATCTCTGTTAAAGAGTAGGTAAGGATGGCTAAGTTGAGTGTAGTGGAGAGGGAGAGAACTAAATTGAGAGAGTGGAGATGGAGAGTGATAATGATGAAAATCTTTTAGGGCTTGCAAAAATATTGAAATTATAATCTTCCTCCCAGAGCAGACATTAATGAAGTCATGCATGAAAATAATATGACTTCGTAGGGGTCCTAGTACACCTTATCAAACATTAGGACCCCTACGAAGTCCCTGTGACCCCTTTTGATACATTGTAATGCTCAAGTGTATCCTAAGGGGTCCTACAACACCTTCAAAGACACTTGAGCATTCAAATGTGTCAAAAAGGGTCATGAGGACTTCCTAGGGGTCCTAGTATGCCTTATAAAGTGTTAGGACATCTAGGAAAACCCCGTGACCCCTATGGACACATTGGAATCACTTGTGTGTCCTAAGGGGTACTAGGACCACTTCAAAATCACTTGAGCATTCAAATGTGTCAAAATAGGTCATGGGGACCTCTTAGGGGTCCTAATAGGCCTTATCACATGTCAAGACCCCTAGGAAGTCCCCATGACCCCTGTGGACACATTGGAATACTGAAGTGTGTACTAAAGGATCCTACAATGCCTTCAGACACACTTGAGAATTCATATGTGTCAAAAGGGGTCATGAGGACTTCCTAGGGGTCCTAGTATGCATTATCACGCATTAGGACCCCTAGGAAATCCCTTTGACCCCTGTGGAAACATTTGAATGCTCAAGTGTGTCCTAAGGGGTCCTACGACCACTTCAAACACACTTGAGCATTCAAATGTGTCAAAAGAGGTCATGGGGACTTCCTAGGGGTCCTAATAGGCTTTATCACATGTTAGGACCCTAGGAAGTCCCCATGACCCCTTTTGATACATTAGAATGCTCAAGTGTGTCCTAAGGGGTCCTATGATGCCTTCAGACACACTTGAGCATTCAAATGTGTCAAAAGGGGTCATGAGGACTTCCTAGGGGTCTTAATAGGCCTTATCACATGTTATGACCCCTAGGAAGTCCACGTGACCCCTGTGGACACATTGAAACACTCAAGTGTGTCCTAAGGGGTCATACGACCACTACAAACACACTTGAGCATTCAAATGTGTTAAAAGGGGTCATGGGGACTTCCTAGGGGTCCTAATAGGCCTTATCACATGTTACGACCCCAAGGACATCCCCGTGACCCATATGGACAAATTGGAATGCTCAACTATGTCCTAAGGGGTCCTATGACACCTTCGGACACACTTGATCATTCAAATGTGTCAAAAGGGGTCATGAGGACTTCCTAGGGGTCCTAATAGGCCTTATCATGTGTTAGGACCACTAAGAAGTCTTTGTCACCCCTGTGGACACATTGGAATGCTCAAGTGTGTCTTAAGGGGTCCTATGACCACTTAGGACACACTTGAGCATTCAAATGTGTCAAAAGGGGTCATGGAGACTTCTTAGGGGTCCTAATAGGCCTTATCACATGTTAAGACCCCTAGGAAGTCCTCGTGACACCTTTTGACACATTGGAATTCTCAAGTGTGTCCTAAGGGGTCCTACGATGCCTTTAGACACACTTGAGCATTCAAATGTGTCAAAAGGGGTCATGGTGATTTCCTAGCGGTCCTTGTATCCCTTATCATGAGTTAGGACACCTAGCAAGTCCCGGTGACCCCTTTTGGTACATTGGAATGCTCAAGTGTGTCCTAAGGGGTCCTACAACACCTTCGGACACACTTGAGCATTCAAATGTGTCAAAAGAAGTCAAAAGGACTTCCTAGGGGTCCTAGTATGCCTTATCACATGATAGGACCCCTAGGAAGTCCAGTGACCCCTGTGTACACATTGGAATGCTCAAGTGTGTCTTAAGGGGTCCTATGACCACTTTAGACACACTTGAGCATTCAAATGTGTGAAAAGGGGTCATTGGGACTTCCTAGGGGTCCTAGTAGGCCTTATCACCTATTAGGACCCCTATGAAGTCCCCATGACCCCTATGGACACATTTGAATGCTCAAGAGTGTCCTAAGGGGTCCTACAATGCACTTTGGAAACACTTGAGCATTAAAATGTTTCAAAAAGGGTCATGAGAACTTCGTAGGGGTCCTAGTGTGCCTTATCATGCATTAGGACCCCTAGGAGGTCCTCGTGACCCCTATTGACACGTTGGAATGCTCAAGTGTGTCATAAGGGATCCTAGGACCACTTCAGACACACTTGAGGATTCAAATGTGTCAAAAGGGTTCACAGGGACTTCCTAGGTGTCCTAATAGGACTTATCGCATGTTAGGACCCCTAGGAAGTCCCTGTGACCCATTTTGACACATTCAAATGCTCAAGTGTGTCCTAAGGAGTCCTACAACACCTTTGACTAGATTTGAGCATTGAAATGTGTCAAAAGGGGTCATGGGGACTTCCTAGGGGTCCTAATAGTCCTTATCACATGTTAGGACCCCTAGGAAGTCCCTGTGACCCCTATGGACACATTGGAATGCTCAAGTGTGTCATAAGGGGTCCTACAGCCCCTCTAGACTCACTTGAGCATTCAAATGTGTGAAAAGGGGTCATGGGGACTTCCTAGGGGTCTTAATAGTCCTTATCACATGTTAGGACCCTTTTGGACACATTGGAACACTCAAGTGTGTCCTAAGGGGTCTTATGATGCCTTCGGATACACTTGAGCATTCAAATGTGTCAAAAGAGGTCAGGAGGACTTCCTAGGGGTCGTAATTAACTTGATCACATGTTAGGATCCCTAGGAAGTCACCGTGACTCTTGTGGACACATTGGAACACTCAAGTGTGTCCTAGGGGGTTGTATGACACCCTCAGACACACTTGAGCATTCTAATGTGTCAAAAGGGATCATGAGGACTTCCTAGGGGTCCTAGTATGCCTTATCATGCATTAGGACCCCTAGGAAATCCGCTTGACCCCTGTGGAAACATTGGAATGCTCAAGTGTGACCTAAGGGGTCCTACGACCACTTCAAACACACTTGAGCATTTAGATGTGTCAAAAGAGGTCATGGGGACTTCCTAGGGGTCCTAATAGACCTTATCACATGTTAGGACCCCTAAGAAGTCCCCATGACCCCTTTTGATACATTAGAATGCTCAAGTGTGTCCTAAGGGGTCCTGTGATGCCTTCAGACACACTTGAGCATTCAAATGTGTCAAAAGGGGTCATGAGGACTTCCTAGGGGTCCTAGTAGGCCTTATCACATGTTATGACCCCTAGGAAGTCCTCGTGACCCTTGTGGACACATTGAAACACTCAAGTGTGTTCTAAGGGGTCATACGACCACTACAAACACACTTGAGCATTCAAATGTGTTAAAAGGGGTCATGGGGACTTCCTAGGGGTCCTAATAGGCCTTATCACATGTTAGGACCCCAAGGACATCCCCATGACCCCTGTGGACAAATTGGAATCCTCAAGTGTGTCCTAAGGGGTCCTATGACACCTTCAGACACACTTGATCATTCAAATGTGTCAAAAGGGGTCATGAGGTCTTCCTACGTGTCCTAATAGGCTTTATCGTGTGTTAGGACCACTAGGAAGTCCCTGTGACCCCTATGGACAAATTAGAATGCTCAAGTGTGTCTTAAGGGGTCCTATGACCACTTAGGACACACTTGAGCATTCAAATGTGTCAAAAGGGGTCATGGGGACTTCTTAGGGGTCCTAATAGGCCTTATCGCACGTTAAGACCCCTAGGAAGTCCCCATGACACCTTTTGACACATTGGAATGCTCAAGTATGTCCTAAGGGGTCCTACGATGCCTTCAGACACACTTGAGCATTCAAATGTGTCAAAAGGGGTCATGGGGACTTCCTAGGGGTCCTAGTACCCCTTATCATGAGTTAGGACCCCTAGCAAGTCTCGGTGACCCCTTTTGATACATTGGAATGCTCAAGTGTGTCCTAAGGGGTCCTACAACACCTTTAGACACACTTGAGCATTCAAATGTGTCAAAAGGGGTCATGAGGACTTCCTAGGGGTCCTAGTATGCTTTATTGCATGTTAGGACCCCTAGGAAGTCCCAGTGACCCGTGTGGACACAATGGAATGCTCAAGTGTGTGCTAAGGGGTCCTATGACCACTTTAGACACACTTGAGCATTCAAATGTGTGAAAATGGGTCATTGGGACTTCCTAGGGGTCCTAATAAGCCTTATCACCTATTAGGACCCCTACGAAGTCTCCGCGACCCCTGTGGACACATTTGAATGCTCAAGAGTGTCCTAAGGGGTCCTAGAATGCCCTTTGGACACACTTGAGTATTCAAATGTGTCAAAAAGGGTCATGAGGAATTCTTAGGGGTCCTAGTATGCCTTATCATGCATTAGGACACCTAGGAAGTCCTCGTGACCCCTATGGACACATTGGAATGCTCAAGTGTGTCCTAAGGGGTCCTACAAACACTTCAGACACACTTGAGCATTCCAATGTGTCAAAAGGGGTAACGGGGACTTCCTAGGTGTCCTAATAGGCCTTATCACATGTTAGGACCCCAAGGAAGTCCTTGTGACCCATTTTGACACATTTGAATGCAAAAGTGTGTCCTAAGGGGTCCTACAACACCTTGGAACACACTTGAGCATTCAAATGTGTCAAAAGGGGTCATGGGGACTTCCTAGGGGTCTTAATAGTCCTTATCACATGTTAGGACCCCTAGGAATTCCCTGTGACCCCTATGGATACATTGGAATTCTCAAGTGTTTCATAAGGGGTCCTACGGCCCCTCTAGACACACATGAGCATTCAAATGTGTGAAAAGGGGGCATGGGGACTTGCTAGGGGTCCTAATAGTCCTTATCACATGTTAGGACCCCTGTGGACACATTGGAACAATCAAGTGTGTCCTAAGGGGTCCTATGATGCCTTCAGACACACTTGAGCATTCAAATGTGTCAAAAGAGGTCAGGAGGACTTCTTAGGGGTCGTAATTAGCTTTATCACGTGTTAGGACCCCTAGGAAGTCACTGTGACTCTTGTGGACACATTGGAACACTTAGGTGTGTCCTAGGGGGTTGTATGACACCCTCAGACACACTTGAGCATTCAAATATGTCAAAAGGGGTCATGATGACTTCCTAGGGGTCCTAGTATGCCTTATCACACATTAGGACCCCTAGGAAATCCCCTTGACCCCTGTGGAAACATTGGAATGCTCAAGCGTGTCTTAAGAGGTCCTACGACCACTTCAAAGAGACTTGAGCATTCAAATGTGTCAAAAGAGGTCATGGGGACTTCCTAGGGGTCCTAATAGGCCTTATCACATGTTAAGACCCTTAGGAAGTCCCCATGACCCTTTTTGATACATTAGAATGCTCAAGTGTGTCCTAACGGGTCCTATGATACCTTCGAACACTCCTGAGCATTCAAATGTGTCAAAAGGGGTCATGAGGACTTCCTAGGGGTCCTAATAGGCCTTATCACATGTTATGACCCCTAGGAAGTCCTCATGACCCCTGTGGACACATTGAAACATACAAGTGTGTCCTAAGGGGTCATACGACCACTACAAACACACTTGAGCATTCAAATGTGTTAAAAGGGGTCATGGGGACTTCCTAGGGGTCCTAATAGGCCTTATCACATGTTAGGACCTCAAGGACATCCCCGTGACCCCTGTGGATAAATTGGAATGCTCAAGTGTGTCCTAAGGGGTCCTATGACACCTTCGGACACACCTGATCATTCAAATGTGTCAAAAGGGGTCATGAGGACTTCCTAAGGGCCCTAATAGGCCTTATTGTGTGTTAGGACCACTAGGAAGTCCCTGTGACCCCTGTGGACACATTGGAATGCTCAAGTGTGTCTTAAGGGGTCCTATGACCACTTAGGACACACTTGAGCATTCAAATGTGTCAAAAGGGGTCATGGGAACTTCTTAGGGGTCCTAATAGGCCTTATCGCACATTAAGACCCCTAGGAAGTCCCCGTGACACCTTTTGACACATTGGAATGCTCAAGTGTGTCCTAAGGGGTCCTACGATGCCTTCATACACACTTGGGCATTCAAATGTGTCAAAATAGGTCATGGGGACTTCCTAGGGGTCCTAATACCCCTTATCATGAGTTAGGACCCCTAGCAAGTCCCGGTGACCCCTTTTGATACATTGGAATGCTCAAGTGTGTCCTAAAGGGTCCTACAACACCTTCGAACACACTTGAGCATTCAAATGTGTCAAAAGGGGTCACGAGGACTTCCTAGAGGTCCTAGTATGCCTTATCACATGTTAGGACCCCTAGGAAGTCCCAGTGACCCCTATGGACACATTGGAATGCTCAAATGTGTTCTAAGGGATCCTACGACCACTTTAGACACACTTGAGCATTCAAATGTGTGAAAAGGGGTCATTGGGACTTCCTAGGGGTCCTAATAGGCCTTATCACCTATTAGTGTAATACCCCAAAATTGGCACCTATTTAATGTCATCAATTTTGGTGCATTATCTTGATTTTACATCACCAAAGTCCTAGTTCCCTAGGCAATTTTCTCTCTCCTACCTGACTTAATTTGACTTGATGTCAATTGCAAAGACCATAAATTGCAATACTCAAATATTAATATTAATTCCTAAAGTCCTTGACTTTAATTAGCTAAATTACCTCTATTATAATTTAATTTAGTTCTAATGTCCTAAGCACTTTGAATTAAATTAAAATCTACCCCTTTGGCTAATTACCCTTAAAAAAGGAATTAATTAATTGCTTGTTATTTGAATGGACACCTTTTCTTGAATTAATAATTTGAGATATTCAAAAGGTCATCATGTGGCATTTTCCATTCTTTTAATAAATTAATTAATGCTTATTTGTCCCAAAAAGGGATATGAAGGGTCAGGAGTTTCGAATCAAGAAACTCTTCCTCCTCCTCTTGGCTCTTCTATTTAATGAACCTCTTTTTCTCATTCAAGAGAGCAATTTTTGAGAGCATCTACACTATAGCCATTTTTTAGTCTCATTTGATTCATTGTTTTCAAAGTTTTTTTATTGCATTTATTAGATTAATATCTCATTATTAGTATAATCTTTGAATCATATTTTAGACTAAATTTGCTTATTTGTTCTTAGTTTAATATCATATTTGTTTCAAGTTCTTAGATTAAGTTGCATCTCATTTTTATTTTCAAGCTCTTAGATAAATTGCACTTCATCTTAGCTTAATTGCATTCTTGCTCATCTTTATTGATTTTTGGAAATCCTCCATTGTTGAATTGGTCTCCCGGCTATTGGCTCTCGTTCTGAGAGTATTCAAACACCCCATTCACATAGGAGGCAACAGGTCGCCTCACCATGGAATTTGGATTGAGTTCTTCATACTCTCTCCCAAATTCTATCAATTGAATAATGACCATGTTGTTTTGTGCCTGATTTAGAGGTCACATTCAGTCACATACATTTTGGCGCCCACCGTGGGGTAGAAAAGATCAATTTCTGGCCTCATTCTTGATTGTTTTTTCAATTTTAGTATTGGTTATAGGCCTTGTACGGCCATGTACAGCCTGAAAAACTTGTAATATAGTAATGGATGGATAGAATGATGAATCCTCTTTCTCATTATTTTGGTTTGGTTCATTTTTATAAAGAAATAAATAAGTTATGATCATTTTGGTGAAAGTGGGTATTTGCAGATTTGAGATTCTCTGAATACAGTCAGATTTAAACATCTGGTATGGACAAATTGTGATGAATAAGGATCTATAATAATATTAATTGAAAATATATGTGAATTATCTTTCATTTCCTTTTTGTTTGAGTCATTTTTATGTAGATTTGTGAAAGTTATGGGCATTTGAGTGAAAACTGATTTTTAACAATCTGCATTGGAGTTGCAGGCAATGATTTGCTCTTAGAAAATGATTTATGAATGGGAAAAATAAATGACTTACATATTTGAAAACTAGATTCATTAATAGTTAATATAAAAAAATTTTGGTTTCATTTGGATTCTTTTTGAGAAAGATATGTGATTCCCTAGGCAGGGTTTGGTGTTTTAAATTTGATTTATGATAGAAAAATTGCAGTCTGAAAAGGGTATTGGTTGAGGAACCAAATGGAATCATAAGACCTTGTAATTTTGGGAAATGGTATTTCTTGATGTTGGCTAGAAACTTCATTCTTTCCAGAAATTTTAATATTGTGATTTTATGGGTCAAATAAATCAATCTTTAAAGACTGTCTTGAAGACAACAATGTTACATATCTTACGGTTTGCCATTGATTTGTTTTGATTCTGTACTTTCAAATGTGTGCTAAATGCTGGATTGGAGATCTTTGGACCTAAGGTGAGTTCTTAAAATCTCTATAACATTTGGACTTTGGGATTAAAATTGAACCTCTCATGTGTTTGGCTTGAGTGTTACACGTTTTCATAGAACACATTTTTTATGCTTTTAATGGGAAATAAATGAACATAGATTAGTTTTTATACAAGTTTGTGTTTAAGTGAATGCTTGTGTTTAAACATTAAGTAATTCTTGGTTCCAATATCAAAAAAATCTCATTGAATAATCTAGGGCATGGATTCATTCCTTTTTTACATGAAGAGTTAAATGCACCACTTTGTGGACTCACTTCATGTTTACTTGGAAAGTTAAATATTCCATGATTCAAAACCTCTTGCACTTATGAGTAGTATTGATTAGCAATCTTAGATTACTTGTGATTGATCTAGATTTCTATCTTGGGTTATTAGACTTGCTAATCCACCAGCCCCTCATTTCCGCCCTGTGGTTGCACTCTCAACGCCACATTAAAGGGGAGGGGTCTATAGGAAAGAAGCGTTAATTGTTCCACTAGGAAACCCTTTTGTGCTTTTTGGAACTCACTTGTTTTCTAGGGTGTGGACTCACTTTGAGTTTGTGTGAGGAGTTAAATGCACCACTTTGTGGACTCACCTCACATTTACTTGAAGGGTTAAATGCACCACCTTTAGTGCTTTCCAATACTTTTGATAGTGAATTACTTACTTTTTCATTTTTAGAAGGCCTGCTTGGGGATTTCATCACCTCAAGGGACGACCTTAACTCCTGTGTTCCGGTGGAGTATAAATATCGGGAGGTGAATCCAAAGACACCTCTCTTGGGAATGAGTTAGATTTCACTCTTGGCTAAGCCTCAAAGAACTTTATACCTTTGAGAAGTGAAGGAGGAGATTTGGGTTACCGTCTCCCCCCGGCTATGTGATTTCAAATTTTTCTCATCTACAGATTTGGGCCTTGTATGTGACTGAATGTGACCTCTAAATCAGGCACAACACAACATAGTCATTATTCACTTGATAGAATTTGAGAGAGAGTATGAAGAACTCAATCCAAATTCCATGGTGAGGCGACTTGTTGCCTCCTATGTGAATGGGGTGTTTGAATACTCTCAGAACGAGAGCCAACAGCCGGGAGACCAATTCAACAATGGAGGATTTGAAAGCTATATGAGCAAAATAAAACTAAGCTAAGAATGAATGCAATTAATCTAGAAAACTTTGAAAGAAATATGAAATGCAGATTTTTATTTGATTTTGAAATAAAGATGATATTAGACTAAGAACAAGTAAGAAAATTTAGTCTAAAATGTGATGCAAAGATTATACTAATAATGAGAAATTAAACTAGATAATGCAATAAAAGAGCTTTGAAAATAATGAGATATGAGACTAAAAAATGCTATAGTAAGGATGCTCTCAAAAATTGCTCTTTTTGAATGAGAAAAAGAGGTTCATTAAATAGACCAAGCCAGAAGAGGAATGAAGAGTTTCTTGATTCGAAACGGTGGACTCTTCATTCCTAATTGAGACAAAAAGACAATGAATTATTTAATTAAAAGAATGGAATTTGCCACATGTGGGGAGGTGACCTTTCGAGTAATTTGAATTATTAAATTCAAATAAAGAGATGTCCATTCAATTTAACTAAATATTTATTAATTCCTTTCAAGGGTATTTAGCTAAAGGGGGTGGAGTTTAATTTAATTAAAAGTACTTAGGACTTCATAATTAAATTAACTTATCATAGAGATTATTTAGCCAAATAAAGTCTAGGACTTAGGAATTATTTTAGCATTTGATTATTGCAATTTATGGTCTTTGCAATTGACATCAAGTCAAATTAAGTCAGATATGAGAGAGAAAATTGCCTAGGGAACTAGGACTTTGGTGATGTAAAATCGAGATAATGCACCAAAATTGATGAAATTAAATAGGTGCCAATTTTGGGGTATTACATTTGCCCCTCTTTGAATTGATGTGCGAATAGCGCGTTGATTCAAAGAATAGTCTGAAGTGACAGATGAAAGCAGATCAAAGCATGAATTTTTTGAAGTCTAAGTTAGATTGTGAAGACAACGATCTTAAAAGAGAACTGGAATCGGGGTTAGATTGCCCCAATACCAATTGATGAAGATGCAAATTTAGGACTATCTCCGAATCAGGGTTAGATTGCCCCAATACGAAGCTTAGTCCTCCGAGACCCAGGTTAGATTGCCCAGATAACGGTCTAAAAGAGATTTTGAGAGTCATCTCCAGAACGAAGCTTGACTCCCAGGAATTAGGGTTAGATTGCCCCAATACCCAAAAGATTTCAAGAACCATCTCCAGAATGAAGTTTGGTCCTTGAGGATCCGAGTTAGATTGCTCAGATACCTAAAAGATGGATGATAAGATAACAAGATGCGAGGCACCAAGATGCCCCTAGCAATGAGGACTGATGATTCAAATCAGACTGATTCAAGAATAGATCTGACAAGATTCAAATGATGTAATCATCCTGCCCCCTCGGGAGTGAAATCGAAAGATGACATGTCAGAAGGATGATCGATAGCAAGAGGTTGTAGATAAAGATAAGATCAAAGATTCAGAAGAAGTCACAGAATAAAATCGGAGCAAAGCAGAGGTCTTGTTGACCAAATTTGACCATAGTTGACCATGGTTGACTAAATTTGACTTGAATTGACTTTGATGAAAAGAGCAAAGATCTCAAGAACATGATGTAAAGATGAGGATCTGGCAAGAAGATGACACCAGAAGGCTGACTGCACAAGCATCCGATCCAGAAGGAGTCCAATATTTAAAACGCGATTTTGAGCCACTTAGAGATGTCAGATTTGGATTTCGATCCCGAAAAAGGATGCAGCCAAGATGAGAACCTTTGATGAGTAGATCTAGAAGAAAGCAATCAAGAGAGAAACAAGAAAGCACTCCAAATGCAAGCCTAGAATGAAAGATGCAAATCTAAATGCAGGCCTAGGATGAAAAAATGCAATCCTCCGGACTTGGCTGTTGGACTCATCGTATTTATCATCATTGAGTTCATTTAAGCACAGGACAATCGCAAGATGCCATACAATTCTCCCCAACATGAGAATATGAATATGACATAAGTCTTAAATTTGTCAGAATGAGGTGTAAGCATTAAGGCACAAGAAGCCAGAATGACCTGAACACCTATTCCTTTTAATCTAGCAAGTTAACATAAGCATTAGAGCATAAATGCTAGAATGACCTGAATGTCTCTTGCAAACAAACACACCAAACACATGAGAGATCTTTCTTTTGCCAAAGATTGCTCGCAGTGACCCTTACGTTCACTTAGCAGGACAAGCGTTTACAATTCCAAATGTAGCAAAAAGAAGTCACTCAAAACAAACAAGGAGAAGAACCAACCTCACCGAAGCGTCCATATAAAGGAGTCAAGGTACGTATGGCCATCCAATACGAGATAGAGGCTCTTACAGACGGACACCCCTCTTAAATGAATTCTTTGGATCGTTGGAACTAAACCAACAAGCAAAAAGCAAAGAAAGCAAAGCAAACAAACAAGCACTCAAAGAAAACAAAGCTCAGCAAGCCTCAAAGGAACACACATTTAGTTTAAGTTTCAGTTCAAGTTCGTGTTCAAGCAGATTGAAGACAATTCGGAAAGATAACATTCGAAGTCTCAATGAGATAATGATAGTAGGCAGACGTAATGAGAATCACTGGTGATTGATAAAAGGGAGAAATCCTGAAGAAGAGAGATCGAACGAAAGCTAGGTATCCGCAGGCAGGCATAGTGAGAACCACTGGCGACCAATGCTCAAAAGAGAGTTTCGAAAGCGATAGGACAATGCACCCTAGACCAGGCAGGTGCCCCCAAGTGTGAACCAGTTCCAATCTATGAAGAATTGAGGAAAACTCAAAGACAAGTGCATGAGCTAACAAACCAAAGCAGGAAACAAACTAAAGTAGGAAAGCGGGAAAACAAATTAAAGCAGGAAACTAAGAGCCAAGCGACGCTGAGATGAGATGTTACTTCAGGAAAACAAGAGGCACCTGTTTACTAGGTTTTCACCATCTTGGCAGAGATTCTATTTTTGCTACCATGACGCCTATTTACCAGGTTTTCATCAATGGCACATTTTTGTATTTTTCTATTTTTTTGTATTTTTTTTGAATATTTCATTTTTTTTGTATTTTTGAAATTTTCTATTTTTTTTGTATTTTTTTCAAATTTTCTACTTTTTTTTGTATTAACAAGGCGCCTGTTTACCAGGTATTCACCAGGATAATAGATACATCAAAGCGCCTGTTTGCCAGGTTTTCACTAAGATGATCATTTTTTCAAGACATTTGCAATTTTTAGGATTTTTGAGCAATATATCAATTTTTAGGATTTTTTCAGGATCAATAAGTATGTACATGAGCATACTGAGAATGTCAGCTGTAGAACTTCTTAGATGAAGAGCGTTGATGGGATCTTTGAGTTTCTCTCCTTTAGTAGGAATCTCTGAGAACACAGTCATTTGTAGTAGTAGCCAGCTGAGAAGTTGCAAAATCAGAACCAGATGTTGTAGCAGTAACAGGAGAACCAACCAGTAGTGTCCAACAGTCAAGAGATCCATAGTCAGGGAAAGACCACTTAAGTGAGACCCACAAATATCCTCATGGACACACCTTAACTCTTCGTCAGATTTCCCACACTCTAAACGCTTAGGAAGAGTACATTCTAGATTTTTCTTAGTCATGCCATTAGTAATGAGGAGATGCTGATATGCACTTTGGGACAAGGCAAGATGGAGTGAAGAGGGTAAATTATGAGAGGCAAGGGTGATGAAATAGAGGGAAGCATGAGAATTTTGGAAGCTCGAATGACAACTTTGATTTTTTCTTTCTTTGGAATCCACATAGCTTTTGATTTTTTTCTTCTTTACTTTGAGGTGCTTTTGATGACAATGCCTATAGAATGGATTTCGAGATCCATTTTTTATTTTATTTTTTGGCTTTTGATTGTCTTCTTCTTTTTGAGGACCTTTGCGGTCTTTTGAACACCTTTGTTTCTTTCCTTTCTTCATAGTCACATGTCGATTAGATGGGACATGGTGACCTTGAGATATAAGTGGATTCGTATTATTTTTATTTTTATGTTGCACATCCAAGTTACTTCCAAAAGACTCGGGAATGATGGATGAAAGAGGCTTATATGACTGGTTTAGGTGGAGAGATGGAGATGGAAGTGGATGAGCCACTTTTCTGGGAGATGAAGGGGGAAGAAAATTCAATGGGATGGGCTCAAGTGCAAATATATCAATATCATCCTCATCATTAATGAATGCATTAGATAGATCAAGAAAGTAATCTTCCATAGAGCGTTGTCGATTGTGAGTCATCTTAGAAGAGTCAGATAAGTTTGGAGGAATATTATGTGAGCCTAACCAAGATGGTCTATTCCAAGAGTCAGGTCCCCTTTCAGGTGGTAAGAGTGCACGAACAGGAACCATTTCAATTTTGGATCTACCAATATTCCATGAAGTTGTAACAGAATGGGGTCTCAGATACCCATGATTTGTTGGAGCAGTAGAAGTAAAGCTTGGAGCATATGGCCTAGGAGCCATAGGAATGATCTCCACATGAGGGTGGAAAGGATCATCATCAATAGCTTGATCTGGAGGATCATAACTTTCTCCTCTTTCTGAGTTGTTAAGACTAGCATATAAGTGCATAGCATCAACTGGTATTTTTTTAGTAGCATCTGATATGGAGTCCCATTCAGCTAGAAACATAGTTGGAGGCAAACTTTCTTCATCACTAGCATCTGTCAAAGGAAATGTTTCTTCAACAGTAGGATCTTGTTCAGTAGTAGAAGCAGAAGACTAATCTAGAATAGGCATATCTTGAGGCATACCCAAGAGAAGAGAAGCATCCAATAGTTTCTCCCAGTCAGTATGTGTGCCATTGGAGTTGGCAGTAGTAGGATTTTTTTCAATAGTAGAAGTGGTGGAACAATCTAGAGTAGGCATACCCCAGGGCATACCCAAGATAAGGGAAGCATCCAACAGTTGCTCCCAATTAGTATGTGTATCATTGGAATCGACAGTAGTAGGATTTTGTTCAACAGTAGAAGTGGTAGAACAATCTAGAATAGGCATACCAAAGATAAGGGAAGCATCCAACAGTTGCTCCCAATCAGTATGTGTGCCATTAGAGGTAGTGACATATTCAGTAGTAGTTGCAGTAGTAGAAATCTATTCAGTAGAGTGTATAAAATCCTCCTGGTGAGGACCAAAATCATGTTCCTGAAGCACTTGATAAGGTAGATAAGACTCTTTATGGTAGTCTAAATCAAAATTTTGAACATTCAAAGATCTTTCATGTGTCATAGGCTGAATCTGTGTTTCTTCATTATCTGAATCCTTGCATGAGTGAAAGTTGTAGCTAGGTTGGTCAAGCTCATCGCTCTGATAGCTAATACCAAATCCATCTTCAGAAGATTCCTCATAGGAATGTGGAGATGGAGGGAGAGTTGTCAATGGCAAGATGGACTCAATCTGATATTCCCCCATGCCAATATCTTTGATCTTCAAGGTCTTTTCTATTTCTTTTAGCTTAGCATCATAGAACTCAGTGGATTCTCTATTGGTGGGAACAAAACTATCTGTCACTTTGGTAAGCATCTTAGCAGAGAAAGTATTTTGGCTAGCACTATTGTCAACAAGGATGTGAGGGATACTCTTGGGGCCTATCATAACTTCAGTGTGCAGGAGAGGATTATGCGGGTGGCTTAGCAAGTGATCGTCTTCCTCAGAGAATGGTAAATAATGAGGCGAGGTCAAATGACCCACCATAGATTGAAACTGGTCGAGATTGAGATCTTTAGGGATGTTTGCCTTCGTGAGGGCTTTATCCATAGATAGTTTTGGTCTGGATGTCAAAGGTTTGGGACCTTTGAGAACAATCTTTGCATGAGATCGAGTGATAGCATTTGCACAAGCTGGAGACTGTGTGGATTTATAAGAGGGAGACGCAGGGCCTCGCAAGACAAAGGGAATTTTGGGTTTAGGAGTATCCTTGCTCCCTGGAGCAATGATCATGTCACAGTGAGGGATCCAAGGTTTGTTTCTAGCAAATCTAGAAGGCAGTTGAGCTTCTGTTGTAGCCTTCTCAGTGGCATTGACTGTTTGCATGCTAGAGCTAAGATTAAAGACAGACTTTGAGGGTTTTGGCATGTTAGAGCTGAGATTGAAAACCAACTTTGAAGGTTTTGGCATGTTAGAGCTGAGATTGAAAACCAACTTTGAAGGTTTTGGATCTCCCATCTTGTTGGTAGTATTATGAGAGATCGTGAAAGAGTCGATAGGTTCAAAAGGATCAATAGGTTTAATTTTAGAAAGTGACCCTTCAGAGTCTTGCTGGTCTTCAAACAATGGGTTATAATATTCTTGAAATAGTAAGTCAGATTGTATCTGAAACAATGGATTGTAATGCTCTTGGAATGAGGAGGAATGTGAGGATTCCTCACGAAGTTCAGATTTCATAAAAAATTCAGGATGACCTATGTCTTGATTATGAGGTTTACTTTGATCTTGATCAGCATTCTGAATGGGATAAGTCTTGCCACTTCGAGTCGTGATAGTCATAGACAAAGATGTAACGAGCAAAGATTTGGGATAAAGCTAGACTCTATCTCAAAGATAATGAAAGGAGATAAATGGCTAGAACAGCCAAGATGCAAGATGAACCTGGTACGAATTATCAAAAAGAGATGGCTAGAACAGCCGAGATAAGACAATCGCAACGCAAGGTACAAGAGCACAATGAGATAAGGTAGACTAATGAGAGACAATACGAGTCAAAGCAAAGATCGATTGATTCCTAACTCAAGACAACTAGTTTCTGACGGTGAACGACAGGAAAATAGAAAAATAGATCACAAATAGAAGGCAGATCAGATTTATGTCATTGATCAAGCACATAAGACAGAAATCAAGGAGTTCAAGCAAACAGTCTTCAAGCAATGGGCAAGGGACAAAGCAACCTTGCGCATGAACATGAATAGTGACTTAGTATTTCTACTCCCTAAGGACTCTACTTGTGTATGTTCTTGAGAATGTTTTAGCAAAAACTTAAAACACAACAACATCCTAGCAAGTTGTCTACAAAGATATACATGGCTTTTCTAAAGGGATTCCTCGATATACGCAAGGTACGTGAGGCACAAATCCGTAGATGAGAAGAATTAGAAATCACACAGTCGAGGGGAGACGGTAACCCAAATCTCCTCCTTCACTTCTCAAAGGTATAAAGTTCTTTGAGGCTTAGCCAAGAGTGAAATCTAACTCATTCTCAAGAGAGGTGTCTTTGGATCCACCTCCCGATATTTATACTCCGCCGGAACACAAGAGTTAAGGTCGTCCCTTGAGGTGATGAAATCCCCAAGCAGGCCTTCTAGAAATGAAAAGTAAGTAATTCTCTATCAAAAAGTATTGAAAAGCACTAAAGGTGGTGCATTTAACCCTGCAAGTAAATGTGAGGTGAGTCCACAAAGTGGTGCATTTAACTCCTCACACAAACTCAAAGTGAGTCCACACCCTAGAAAACAAGTGAGTTCCAAAAAGCACAAAAGGGTTGCCAAGTGGAACAATTAACGCTTCTTTCCTATAGACCCCTCCCCTTTAATGTGGCGCTGGGATTGCAACCACAGGGCGAAAATGAGGGGCCAGTGGATTAGCGAGTCCAATAACCCAAGATAGCAATCTAGATCAATCACAAGTAATCTAAGACTACTAATCAATACTACTCACAAGTGCAAGAGGGTTTGAATCATGGAATATTTAACTTTCCAAGTAAACATGAAGTGAGTCCACAAAGTGGTGCATTTAACTCTTCATGTAAACAAGGAATGAATCCATGCCCTCAATTACTCAATGAGATATTTTGATATTTGAAACCAAGAATTACTTAATGTTTAAAAGACAAGCATGCACTTAAACACAAACTTCTATGAAAGCAAATCTATGTTCGTTTATTTCCCATTAAGAGCATAAAAAATGTGTTCTATGAAAGCGTGTAACACTCAAGCCAAACACATGAGAGATTAATTTTATGCCCAAAACAAGTGTTACAGAGTTTTAAGAACTCACCTTAGGTCCAAAGATCTGCAATCCAGCATTTAGCACACATCCGAAAGTATAGAATCAAGACAAATCAATGGCAAACCATAAGATATGTAACATTGTTGTCTTCAAGACAGTCTTTAAAGATTGATTTATTTGACCCATAAAATCACAATATTAAAATTTATGGAAAGAATAAAGTTTTTAGCCAACATCAAGAACTATCATTTTACAAAGTTACAAGGTCTTATGATTTCATTTGGTTCCCCAACCAATAACATTTTCAGACTGTAATTTTTCTGTCATAAATCAGATTTAAAACACCAAACCCTGCCTAGGGAATCACATATCTTTCTCAAAAATAATCCAAATGAAACCAAAACAATTTAAAAGTAACTATTAATGAATCTAGTTTCCAAATATCTAAGCCATTTATTTTTATCATTCATAAATCATTTTCTAAGAATAAATCATTGCCTGCAACTCCAATGCAGATTGTTAAAAACCAGTTTTCAATCAAACGCCCATAACTTTCACAAATCTGCATTAAAATGACTCAAACAAAAAGAAAATGAAATATAATTCACATATCTTTCCAATAAATATTATTAAAGATCCTGATTCTTCATAATTTGTCCGTACCAGACATTTCAATCTGACTGTATTCAGAGAATCTCAAATCTGCAAATACCCACTTTCACCAAAATGATCATAACTTATTCATTTTTTTATAAAAATGAACCAAACTAAAAAAATGAGAAAGAGGATTCATCATTATATCCATTCATTACTATATTATAATGTTTCCAAGCTGTACATGGCCGTACAATTCCTGTAACCAACACTAAAATTGAAAAAATAATCAAGAATGAGGCCAGAAATTGATCTTTTCTGTCCCACGGTGGGCGCCAAAATGTATGTGACTGAATGTGACCTCTAAATCAGGCACAATAAAACATGGTCATTATTCACTTGATAGAATTTGAGAGAGAGTATGAAGAACTCAATCCAAATTCCATGGTGAGGTGACCTGTTGCCTCCTATGTGAATGGGGTGTTTGAATACTCTCAGAACGAGAGCCAACAACCGGGAGACCAATTCAACAATGGAGGATTTGAAAGCTATATGAGAAAAATAAAACTAAGCTAAGAATGAATGCAATTAATCTAGAAAACTTTGAAAGAAATATGAAATGCAGATTTTTATTTGATTTTGAAATAAAGATGATATTAGACTAAGAACAAGTAAGCAAATTTAGTCTAAAATGTGATGCAAAGATTATACTAATAATGAGAAATTAAACTAGATAATGCAATAAAAGAGCTTTGAAAATAATGAGATATGAGACTAAAAAATGCTATAGTAAGGATGCTCTCAAAAATTGCTCTTTTTGAATGAGAAAAAGAGGTTCATTAAATAGACCAAGCCAGAAGAGGAATGAAGAGTTTCTTGATTCGAAACGGTGGACTCTTCATTCCTAATTGAGACAAAAAGAGAATGAATTATTTAATTAAAAGAATGGAATTTGCCACATGTGGGGAGGTGACCTTTTGAGTAATTTGAATTATTAAATTCAAATAAAGAGATGTCCATTCAATTTAACTAAATATTTATTAATTCCTTTTAAGGGTATTTAGCTAAAGGGGGTGGAGTTTAATTTAATTAAAAGTACTTAGGACTTCATAATTAAATTAACTTATCATAGAGATTATTTAGCCAAATAAAGTCTAGGACTTAGGAATTATTTTAGCATTTGATTATTGCAATTTATGGTCTTTGCAATTGACATCAAGTCAAATTAAGTCAGATATGAGAGAGAAAATTGCCTAGGGAACTAGGACTTTGGTGATGTAAAATCGAGATAATGCACCAAAATTGATGAAATTAAATAGGTGCCAATTTTGGGGTATTACAGGCCTCACATACCTTGCGTATATTGAGGACTCCCTTTAGAAGAGCTATGTATAGCCTTGGAGACAACTTGCTAGGATGTTGTTGTGTTTTAAGTGCCTGCTAAAACATTCTCAAGAACATACACAAGTAGAGTCCTTATGGAGTAGAAATACTAAGTCACTATTCTTGTTCATGCACAAGGTTGCTTTGTCCCTTGCCCATTGCTTGAAGACTATTTGCTTGAACTCCTTGACTACTGTCTTATGTGCTTGATCAATGACATAAATCTAATTTGCCTTTTTGTTCATGATCTATTTTTCTATTTTCCTGTCATTCAACCGTCATAAACTGGTTGTCCTGAGTTAGGAATCTATCGATCTTTGCTTTGACTCATATTGTCTCTCATTATTCTACCTTATCTCATTGTGCTCTTGTACCTTGCATTGCGATTGTCTTATCTCGGCTGTTCTAGCCATCTCTTTTTGACAATTCATACCAGGTTCATCTTGCATCTTGGTTGTTCTAGCCATTTATCTCCTTTTCATTATCTTAGAGACAGAGTCCAGCTTTATCCCGAATCTTTGCTCATTACATCTTCATCTATGGCTATCATGACTCAAAGTGGCAAGACTTATCCCATTCGGAATGCTGATCAAGATCAAAGTAAACCTCGTAATCGAGACATAGGTCATCCTAAATTTGTTATGAAATCTAAACTTTGTGAGAGATTCTCACATTCCTCCTCGTTCCAAGAGTATTACAATCCATTGTTTCAGATACAGTCTGACTTATTATTTCAAGAATATTATAACCCATTATTTCAAGACCAGCAAGACTCTGAAGGGTCACTTTCTAAAATTGAACCTATTGATTCTTTTGAACCTATTGACTCTTTCATGATCTCTCAGAATACTACCAACAATATGGGAGATTCATTCCCCTTCCCAAGGGTAGATAAATTCAGCGCTAGTCATAAGCAATCTCCAAATGACCAAGCTCATGGTCAGTCTCAAAATGACAAGAGTTATGATCAATCCCACAATATTCAATATCGGGTCAACATCCGAGACCTTCAAAATTTGAAACAACGACAAGGGGAGCCTCTCCTAACCTTTCGCCAGAGATGGAGACAACTATGCACGAAGTATCCACATGAATTACCCGAGTTTGAAAAGCTTGATATCTTGTTGGACAATCTTGTCCAAAATTTTGGATACCAAGTACGATTACAAGGTCCCCTCACTTTTGACAATATGATTAGGTGGGCTATGAGGATAGAAGTGTTTATGGTCAAGAAGGGAGGATTGACTTTGAACAAAGACAACAAGCAAGGACCTTCCCCCTCGAACAAGGATAAGGATAAGATTGTCAACAAAAACATAGATATTATGAATGACAGTGTTGTTGACAATATGATGCCAAAACCCTCAAAGTTGCTTTTCAATCTTAGCTCTAGCATGCAAACAGTCAATGCCACTGAGAAGGCTACAACAAAAGCTCAACCACCTTCTAGATTTGCTAGAAACAAACCTTGGATCTCTCATTGTGACATGATCATTGCTCTAGGGAGTGAGGATACTCCTAAACCCAAAACTCCCTTTGTCTTGCGAGGCCCTACACCTCCCTCTTATAATTACACACAATCTCCAGCTTGTGCGAATGCAATCCCTCAATCTCATGCAAAGATCATTCTCCAAGGTCCTGAGCCTTTGACTTTTAGACCAAAAATATCTATGGATAAAGCCCTCACCAAGGCAAACATCCCCAAAGATCTCAATCTCAACCAATTTCAATCTATGGTGGGTCATTTGACCCCGCCTCATTATTTATCATTCTCTGAGGAAGATGATCACTTGATGAGCCACCCACATAATGCTCTCCTGCACACTGAAGTTATGATAGGCCCCAAGAGTATCCCCTGTGTCCTCATTGACAATAGTGCTAGCCTAAATACTTGCTTTGCTAAGATGCTTACCCAAGCGACAGATAGTTTTGTTCCCGCCAATAGAGAATCCATTGAGCAAGCTAAAAGAAATAGAAAAGACCTTGAAGATCAAAGATATTGGCATGGGGGAATATCAGTTTGAGTCCATGTTGACATTGAAAACTCTCCCTCCATCTCCACGTTCCTATGAGGAACCTTTTGAAGATGGATTTGGTATTAGCTATCAGAGCTATGAGCTTGACCAACCTAGCAGCAGCTTGCACTCACATGCAGATTTAGATAATGAAGAAACACATATTCAGCCTATGACACATGAAAGATCTTTGAATGTTCAAAATTCTAATTTAGACTACCAAAAAGAGTCTTATCTACCTTCTCAAGTGCTTCAAGAACATGATTTTGGTCCTCACTAGGAGGATTTTATACACTCTACTGAACAAATTTCTACTACTGCAACTACTACTGAATATGTCATTGCCTCTAATGGCACATATACTGATTGGGAGCAACTGTTGGATGCTTCCATTATCTTGGGTATGCCTCAAGGTATGCCTATTCTAGATTGTTCCACCACTTCTACTATTGAACAGACTCCTACTACTGCCAACTCCAATGGCACATTTACTGATTGGGAGCAACTGTTGGACGCTTCCCTCCTCTTGGGTATGCCTATTCTAGATTACTCTACTACTTCTACTACTGAACAAGATCCTACTGTTAAATAAACACTTCCTATGTTAGATGACAACAATGAAGAAAGTATGCCTCCGACTATGTCTCTAGCTGAATGGGACTTTATATCAGATGCTACAATGGAAATACCAATTGATGCTATGCACCTATATGCTAGTCTTAACAACTCAGAAAGAGGAGAAAGTTATGATCCTCCAGATCAAGCTATTGATGATGATCCTTTCCACCCTCCTGTGGAGATCATTCCTATGGCTCCTAGGCCATCTACTCCAAGCTATACTCCTACTGCTCTAGCAAATCATGGGTATGTAAGACCCCATTCTGTTATAGCTTCATGGAATATTGGAAGATCCAAAATTGAAATGGTTCCTATTCATGCACTCTTACCACCTGAAAGGGGACCTAACTCTTGGAATAGACCATCTTGGTTAGGCTCACATAATATTCCTCCAAACTTATCTAACTCTTATAAGATGACTCACAATCGACAATGCTCTATGGAAGATTACTTTCTTGATCTACCTGATGCATTCATGAATGATGAGGATGATACTGATATATTTACACTTGAGCCCATCCCATCAACTTTTCTTCCCCCTTCATCTCCGAGAGAAGTGGCCCGTCCACTTCCATTTCCACCTCTCCACCTGAACCAGTCATATAAGCCTCTTTCATCCACCATTCCTGAGTCTTTTGGAAGTAACTTAGATGCACAACATAAAAATAAAAATAATGAGAATCCACTTATATCTCAAGGTCACCATGTCCCATCTAATCGACATGTGACTATGAAGAAAGGAAAGAAACAAAGGTGTTCAAAAGACCGCAAAGGTCCTCAAAAAGAAGAAGACAATCAAAAGCCAGAAAATAAAATAAAAAATGGATCTTGAAATCCATTCTATAGGCATTGTCATCAAAAGCACCTCAAAGTAAAGAAGAAAAAATTCAAAAGCTATGTGGATTCCAAAGAAAGAAAAAATCAAAATTGTCATTTGAGCTTCCAAAATTCTCATGCTTCCCTCCATTCCATCACCCTTGCCTCTCATACTTTACACTCTTCACTCCATCTTGCCTTTTCCCAAAGTGTGTATCAGTATCTCCTTATTGCTAATGGCATGACTAAGAAAAATCTAGAATGTACTCTTCCTAAGTTTTTAGAGCATGGGAAATCTGACAAAGAGTTAAGGTGTGTCCATGAGGACATTTGTGGGTCTCACTTAAGTGATCTTTCCTTGACTATGGATCTCTTGACTATTGGACACTACTGGTTGGCTCTCTTGTTACTGCTACAACATCTGGTTCTGATTTTGCAACTTCTCAGTTGGCTACTACTACAAATGACTGTGTTTCCAGAGATCACCACTGAAGGAGAGGCACTCAAAGAGCCAATCAATTCTCTTCATCTGAAGAAGTTCTATAGCTGACATTCTCTATGTGCTCATGTAAATACTTATTGGTCCTAAAAAAATCCCAAAAATTCATATATTGCAAAAAATCCTAAAAATTGCAAAATGTCCTAAAAAAATGATCATCTTAGTGAAAACCTGGCAAACAGGCACTTTGATGTATCTATTATCCTAGTGAAAACCTGGTAAATAGGCACCTTGATAATACAAAAAAAATAGAAAATTTCAAAAATACAAAAAAAATAGAAAATGTGAAAAATACAAAAAAAAATAGAAAATTTCAAAAATACAAAAAAAATAGAAAATGTGAAAAATACAAAAAAAATGAAAAGATAAAAAATACAAAAAAATGAAATATTCAAAAAAGTACAAAAAAAATTAAAAAAGAAAAAAATGTGCCATTGATGAAAACCTGGTAAACAGGTGTCATGGTAGCAAAAATAGAATGTCTGCCAAGATGGTGAAAACCTGGTAAATAGGCACCTCTTGTTTCCTGAAGCTGCATCTCATCTCAGCATCGCTTGGCTCTTAGTTTCCTACTTTAGTTTCCTTCCTTTCCTACTTTAGTTTGTTTTCCCGCTTTCCTATTTTAGTTTGTTTCCTGCTTTGGTTTGCTAGCTCATGCGCTTGTCTTTGAGTTTTCCTCGACTCTTCATGGATTGGAACTGGTCATACTTGGGGGCATCTCCTTGGTCTAAGGGGCATTGTCCTATCACTTTCAGAAGATTCATTTGTGCATTAGTCACCAGCGTTTCACGCTGTGTCTTCCTGCTGATGCCTAGCTACTTTTGAGATCTCTCCTCGAGGATCTCTCATGTATCAGTCGCCAGTGGTTCTCACTGTGCCTACCTACTAATACCTAGCTCTCGTTTGACCTCTCTTTTCAGGATCTCCTTCTTACATCAATCGCCAGTGGTCCTCACTGTGTTTGCCTACTAATGTTTCATTCATGTTTCATTCTCTCTTTTGAGAATCTTCCTTGTATCGGTCACCAGTGGTTCTCACTGCGTTCACCTTCTGATATTTGGTTCATGCTTTGATATCTTCTTGAGACTTTGTCTCTCATGATGGTCACTAGTGGTTTTCCACTGTGTCTGCCTGCTGTCGCTATCCTGTTGAGACTTTGAATGTTGTTCACTTCCGATTTGACTTCAATTCACTTGAACACGAATGTAAACTAAATCTAAAACTCTTTGTGTGTTCCTATGTAGTGTACTGAGATTTTCTCTTACTTTTTTGTTTGCTTTATCATTTCCCCTCGAGTGAATCTAAGATGTCTTTCTTGACTGAGAAACGCAAAGACTCGGGGCATGATCTTTTCTTTATTTTCTGCTTGCTGGTTTAGTTCCAATGATCCAAGAAATTTACATAAGAGGGGTGTCCATCTGTAAGAGCCTTCATCTCATATTGGATGGCCATGCGTACCTCGACTCCTTTTATATGGATGCCTTGGTGAGGTTGGTTCTTCTCTTTGTTTGTTTTGAGTGACTTCTTTTGCTACATTTGGAATTGCTAACGCTCGTCTTGCTAAGTGAACATAGGGGTCACTACGAGCACTCTTTGGCAAAAGAAAGATCTCTCACGTGTTTGGTGTGTTTGTTCACAAGAGAAATTCAAGTCATTATAGAAAATGTGCTTTGATGCTTATGTTAACTTGATAAATATAAAGGAATAGGTGTTCAGGTCATTCTGGCTTCTTGTGCCTTAATGCTTACACCTCATTCTGACAAATTTAAGACTTATGTCATATTCATATTCTCATTTTGAGGAGAATTGTATGGCATCTTGCAATTGTCCCATGCTTAAACGAGCTCAATGATGATAAATACAATGAGTCCAACAGCTGATTCTAGAGGATTGCATTTGTTCATCCCAGGCCTGCATTTAGACTTGCATCTTTCATTCTAGGCTTGCATTTGGAGCGCTTTCTTGTTGCTCTCTTGATTGCTTTCTTTTGGATCTACTCATCAAAGGTTCTCATCTTTTGTCCCAGTCTCATCTTGGCTGCATCCTTTTTCGGGATCGAAATCGAAATATGACATCTCTAGATAGCTCAAAATCATGTTTTAAATTATGTGATCCTTTGGGATCGGATGATTGTGCAGTCAACGTTCTGGTGTCATCTTCCTACCAGATCCTCATCTTTGCATCATGTTCTCAAATCTTTTCTTCATTTCATCAAGTCAACCCTAGTCAAAATTTGGTCAACTATGGTCAAACTTGGTCAACAAGACCTCTACTTTGCTCTAATTCACTTCTGTAGCTTTGCGAATCTAGTCTAATTGCTTTTTCTCTGCAATCTCTTGTTTATCATCCTTCTAACATGTCATCTTTCAATTTCTCTCCCAAGGGGGCAGGATGATTACATCATTTGAATCTTGTTGAATCTATTCTTGAATCAGTCTGATTTGAATCATCAGTCCTCATTGCTAGGGGCATCTTCATGCCTCGCATCTTGTCATCTAGAAATCTATCTCTTAGGTATCTGAGCAATCTAACTTGGATCCTCAAAGATCACTCTTCATTCTAGAGATGGTTCTTGAAATCTTTTGGGTATTGGGGCAATCTAACCCTGATTCCTCGGAGTCAATCTTTGTTTTGGAGATGACTCTTGAAATCTCTTTTAGACCATTATCTGGGCAATCTAACTTGGGTCTCGGAGGGCTGAGCTTCGTATTGGGGCAATCTAACCCTGATTCTGGAGATAGTCCTAATCTACATCTAAATCTCACTCTGGGGCATTGGGACAATCTAATCCCGATTCTCATCTCTCTCAAGAACCGTTGTCTTTGCAATCTAACTTAGACTTCAAAAAATTCATGCTTTGATCTACTCTCATCTGTCACTTCAGACTATTCTTTGAATCAATGCGCTACTTGCACATTAATTCAAAGAGGGGAAAATGTAATACCCCAAAATTAAAAACCTATTTAATTTCATCAATTTTGGTGCATTATCTTGATTTTACATCACCAAAGTCCTAGTTCCCTAGGCAATTTTCTCTCTCCTACCTGACTTAATTTGACTTGATGTCAATTGCAAAGACCATAAATTGCAATAATGAAATATTAATATTAATTCCTAAAGTCCTTGACTTTAATTATCTAAATTACCTCTATTATAATTTAATTTAGTTCTAAAGTCCTAAGCAATTTGAATTAAATTAAAATCTACCCCTTTGGCTAATTACCCTTAAAAAGGAATTAATTAATTGCTTGTTATTTGAATGGACACCTTTTCTTGAATTCATAATTTGAGATATTCGAAAGGTCCTCATGTGGCATTTTCCATTCTTTTAATAAAGTAATTCATGCTTATTTGTCCCAAAAAGGGATATGAAGGGTCAGGAGTTTCGAATCAAGAGACTCTTCCTCCTCCTCTTGGCTCTTCTATTTAATGAACATCTTTTTCTCATTCAAGAGAGAAATTTTTGAGAGCATCTACACTATAGCCATTTTTTAGTCTCATTTGATTCATTGTTTTCAAAGCTTTTTTATTGCATTTATTAGATTAATATCTCATTATTAGTATAATCTTTGCATCACATTTTACACTAAATTTGCTTATTTGTTCTTAGTTTAATATCATATTTGTTTCAAGTTCTTAGATTAAGTTGCATCTCATCTTTATTTTCAAGCTCTTAGATAAATTGCACTTCATCTTAGCTTAATTGCATTCTTGCTCATCTTTATTGATTTTTCAAAATCTTCCATTGTTGAATTGGTCTCCCAGCTGTTGGCTCTCATTCTAAGAGTATTCAAACACCCCATTCACATAGGAGGCAACAGGTCACCTCACCATGGAATTTGGATTGAGTTCTTCATACTCTCTCCTAAATTCTATCAATTGAATAATGACCATGTTGTTTTGTGCCTAATTTAGAGGTCACATTCAGTCACATACAATTAGGACCACTACAAAGTCCCCATGACCCCTATGGACACATTTGAATGCTCAAGAGTGTCCTAAGGGGTCCTACAATGCCCTTTGGACACACTTGAGCATTCAAATGTGTCAAAAAGGGTCATGAGGAATTCTTAGTGGTCCTAGTATGCCTTATCATGCATTAGGAACCCTAGGAAGTCCTCGTGACCCCTATGGACACATTGGAATGCTCAAGTGTGTCCTAAGGGGTCCTACGACCACTTTAGACACACTTGAGCATTCAAATGTGTCAAAAGGGGTAATGAGGACTTCCTAGGTGTCCTAATACTCCTTATCACATGTTAGGACCCCTAGGAAGTCCCTGTGACCCATTTTGACACATTCTAATGCTCAAGTGTGTCCTAAGGGGTCCTATGACACCTTCAAACACACTTGAGCATTGAAAAGTGTCAAAAGGGTTCACGGGAACTTCCTAGGGGTCCTCATAGTCCTTATCACATGTTAGGACCCCTAGGAAGTCCCTGCGACCCCTATGGACACATTGGAATGCTCAAGTGTGTCATAAAGGGTCCTATGGCCCCTCTAGACACACTTGAGCATTCAAATGTGTGAAAAGGGGTCATGGGGACTTCCCAGGGGTGCTAATAGTCCTTATCACATGTTAGGACCCCTGTGGACACATTGGAACACTCAAGTGTGTCCTAAGGGGTCCTATGATGCCTTCAGACACACTTGAGCATTCAAATGTGTCAAAAGAGGTCAGGAGGACTTCCTAGGGGTTGTAATTAGCTTTATCACATGTTAGGACCCCTAGGAACTCATTGTGACTCTTGTGGGCACATTGGAACACTCAAGTGTATCCTAGGGGGTCGTATGACACCCTCAGACACACTTGAGCATTCCAATGTGTCAAAAGGGATCATGAGGACTTCCTAGGGGTCCTAGTATGCCTTAGCATGCATTAGGACCCCTAGGAAATCCCCTTTACCCCTTTGGAAACATTGGAATGCTCAAGTGTGTCCTAAGGGGTCCTATGACCACTTCAAACACACTTGAGCATTCAAATATGTCAAAAGAGGTCATGGGGACTTCCTATGGGTCCTAATAGGCCTTATCACATGTTAGGACTCCTACGAACTCCCCATGACCCCTTTTGATACATTAGAATGGTCAAGTGTGTCTTAAGGGATCCTAAGATGCCTTCAGACACACTTGAGCATTCAAATGTGTCAAACGGGGTCATGAGGACTTCCTAGGGGTCCTAATAGGCCTTATCACATGTTATGACCCCTTGGAAGTCCCCGTGACCCCTGTGGACACATTGAAACACTCAAGTGTGTCCTAAGGGGTCATACGACCACTACAAACAAACTTGAGCATTCAAATGTGTTAAATTGGTTCATGGGGACTTCCTAGGGGTCCTAATAGGCCTTACCACATATTAGGACCCCAAGGACGTCCCCGTTACCCCTTTGGAAAAATTAGAATGCTCAAGTGTGTCCTAAGGGGTCCTATGACACCTTCAGACACACTTGATCATTCAAATGTGTCAAAAGGCATCATGAGGACTTCCTAGGGGTCCTAATAGGCCTTATCATGTGTTAGGACCACTAGGAAGTCCCTGTGACCCCTGTGGACACATTGGAATGCTCAAGTGTGTCTTAAGGTGTCCTATGACCACTTAGGACACACTTGAGAATTTAAATGTGTCAAAAGGGGTCATGGGAACTTCTTAGTGGTCCTAATAGGCCTTATCGCATGTTAAGACCCCTAGGAAGTCCCCGTGATACATTTTGACACATTGGAATGCTCAAGTGTGTCCCAAGGGGTTGTACGATGCCTTCAGACACACTTGAGCATTCAAATGTGTCAAAAGGGGTCATGGGGACTTCCTAGGGCTCCTAGTACCCCTTATCATGAGTTAGGACCCCTATCAAGTCCTGGTGACCCATTTTGATACATTGGAATGCTCAAGTGTGTCCTAAGGGGTCCTACAACACCTTCAGACACACTTGAGCATTCAAATGTGTCAAAAGGGGTCACGAGGACTTCCTAGGGGTCCTAGTATGCCTTATCGCATGTTAGGACCCCTAGCAAGTCCCAGTGACCCCTGTGGACACATTGGAATGCTTAAGTGTGTCCTAAGGGGTCCTACGACCACTTTAGACACACTTGAGCATTCAAATGTGTGAAAAGGGGTCATTGGGACTTCCTAGGTGTCCTAATAGGCCTTATCACCTATTAGGACACCTACGAAGTCCCCATGACCCCTGTGGACACATTTGAATGCTCAAGAGTGTCCTCAGGGGTCCTACAATGCCCTTCGGACATACTTGAGAATTCAAATGTGTCAAAAAGGGTCATGAGGACTTCTTAGGTGTCCTATTATGCCTTATCATGCATTAGGACCCCTAGCAAGTCCTTGTGACCCCTATGGACACATTGGAATGCTCAGGTGTGTCCTAAGGGGTCCTACGACCACTTCAGACACACTTGAGCATTCAAATGTGTCAAAAGGGGTCATGGGGACTTCCTAGGTGTCCTAATAGGCCTTATCACATGTTATGACCCCTAGGAAGTCCCTGTGACCCATTTTGACACATTCGAATGCTCAAGTGTTTCCTAAGGGGTCCTATGACACTTTCGAACTCACTTGAGCATTCAAATGTGTCAAAAGGGTTCATGGGGACTTTCTAGGGGTCCTAATAGTCCTTATCACATGTTAGGACCCCTAGGAAGTCCCTGTGACCCCTATGGACACATTGGAATGCTCAAGTGTGTCATAAGGGGTCCTACGGCCCCTCTATACACACTTGAGCATTCAAATATGTGAAAGGGGGTCATGGGGACTTCGTAGGGGTCCTAATAGTCCTTATCACATGTTAGGACCCCTGTGGACACATTGGAACACTCAAGTGTGTCCTAAGGGGTCCTATGATGCCTTCAGACACACTTGAGCATTCAAATGTGTCAAAAGAGGTCAGGAGGACTTCCTAGGGGTCATAATTAGCTTTATCACATGTTAGGACCCCTAGGAAGTCACCGTGACTCTTGTGGACACACTGGAACACTCAAGTATGCCCTAGGGGGTCATATGACACCCTCAAACACACTTGAGCATTCCAATGTTTCAAAAGGGGTCATGAGGACTTCCTAGGGGTCCTAGTACACCTTATCATTTGTTAGGACCCCTAGGAAGTTATCATGACCCCTGTGGACACATTGGAATGCTTAGGTTTGTCCTACGGGGTCCAATGACCACTTCAAATACACTTGAGCATTCAAATGTGTTAAAAGGGGTCATGGGGACTTCCTAGGGGTCCTAAGAGGCCTTATTGCACATTAAGACACCTAGGAAGTCCCTGTGACCCCTTTTGACACATTGGAATGCTCAACTATGTCCTAAGGGTTCCTACAATGCCTTCAGACACACTTGAGCATTCAAATGTGTCAAAAGTGGTCATGGGGACTTCATAGGTGTCCTAATAGGCCTTATCATGCATTAGGATGTCTAGGAATTCCTGTCACCCCTATGGAGACATTGGAATGCTCAAGTGTGTCATAAGGGGTCCTACGGCCCCTTCAAACACACTTGAGCATTAAAATGTATTAAAAGGGGTCATGGGGACTTCTTAGGGGTCCTAATAGGCCTTATCATGTGTTAGGACCCATAGGAAGTCCCTGTGACTCCTGTGGACACATTAGAATGCTCAAGTGTGTCATAAGGGGTCCTACAATGCCTTCGAACACACTTGAGCATTCAAATGTGTCAAAAGGGGTCATGAGGACTTCCTAGGGGTCCTAATAGGCCTTATCACATGTTAGGATCCCTAGGAAGTCGCTGTGACCCCTATGGACACATTGGAATGCTCAAGTGTGTCCTAAGGGGTTCTATGACCACTTAGGACACACTTGAGATTTCAAATGTGTCAAAAGGGATCATGGGGACTTCCTAGGGGTCCTAATAGGCCTTATTGCATGTAAGGATCCCTAGGAAGTCCTCGTGAGGGCTAGGAAGTCCCCATGACACATTGGAATGGTCATGTGTTTCATAAGGGGTCCTACGGCCCCTTCAGACACATTTGAGCATTCAAATGTGTCAAAAGGGGTCATGGAGACTTCCTAGGGGTCCTAATAGGCCTTATCATGTGTTAGGACCCATAGGAAGTCCCCATGACCCTTGTGGACACATTGGAATGCTCAAGTGTATCCTAAGGGGTCCTACGAACACTTTGGACACAGTTGAGCATTAAAATGTGTCAATAGGGGTCATGGGGACCTCCTAGGGGTCCTAATAGGCCTTATCATACATTAGGACCCCTAGGAAGTCCCTATGACCCTTAGGAAATCTGTGTGACACATTGAAATGCTCAAGTGTGTCATAAGGGGTCCTACGGCCCCATCAGACACACTTGAGCATTCAAATGTGTCAAAAGGGATCATGGGGACTACCTAGGGGTCCTAATAGGCCTTATCATGCATTAGGACCCCTAGGAAGTCCCCATGACCTCTTCGAACACATTGGAATGCTCAAGTGTGTCCTAAGGGGTCCTACGACACCTTCAGACACACTTGAATAGTCAACTATATCAAAAGGGGTCATGAGGACTTCCTAGGGATCCTAATAGGCCTTATCACATGTTAGGACCCCTAGGAAGTCCCCGTGACCCCTTTTAACACATTGGAAAGCTCAAATGTGTCCTAAGCTATCCTATGACCACTTTGGACACACTTGAGCATTCAAATGTGTCAAAAGGGGTCATGGGGACTTCCTAGGGGTCCTAATAGGCCTTATCGCACATTAGGACCCCTAGGAAGTCCCCATGACCCTTGTGGACACATTGGAATCCTCAAGTGTGTCCTAAGAGGTGTTAAAACACCTTCAAACACACTTGAGCATTCAAATGTGTGAAAAGGGGTCATGAGGACTTCCTAGGGGTCCTAGTACGCCTTATCACGTGTTAGGACCCCTAGGAAGTCCCCGTGACCCCTATGGACACATTGGAACACTAAAGTGTGTCCAAAGGGGTGCTACGATGCCTTTAGACACACTTGAGCATTCAAATGTTGCAAAAGGGGTCATGAGGACTTCCTAGTGGTCATGGGGACTTCCTAGGGGTCCTAGTACTAGTTTCTAGGACTTGTGCTCTTGAAATTGAAGATTCATGTGAACAATAAAATGGAGAGAAATGCCATTGTTTTGAAGAATATTTTCAATGCTATCAATAGCATTGGGAAGAGTAGTAGAGAAAAAAACAAGAGAGTTTCTTGGAGGGTTATTACAACCTCCTTTGTAAGTCATCAATTGAGAAAGGCTCGTTTGATGAGACAAACTTATGTTGACTTCAATATAGACCGTAAAACTTTGGGTAGAGCACTTGCAAGAAGAGAAAGAATTGATGATCCACTTCAAATTGATTCATGGGCTTATGGTGGGAGACTTCCATGTTTCAATAACAAGCTAACAGATGTTGTCAAGGATGGAATTCAACAATTTTGGGATGCTAACTCAAGAGTGTCACCAAATGTGAAGGATGTCTTAAAGTTGAGAGTTGGCAATCGAGACCACACTCCACATCCTAAAAATTATGTGGAGGTAAGTCAAACAATGTTGTATAAAAAAATTTAAGAGACACATCCAACATTGAAAATATCACAAAGGTCTTTTGAATCCATGAAGCCATTTTATTGTGTACCCCTTAAGATTCGGAAGACATGTTGTTGCAAATATCATGTTGAGTTTTCAATGCATCATGAATTATTACGGTCCATTCATTCTACTTTTCATACTAATGAAATTATAGAGGATTGTGGTGCAAGTGGTCTTCCCAAATCATCAAGAGACTTGCTAGATCAATTTTTATGTCATAGAGATGATGGTTGCTTATTTTATAAAAAAGATTGCTTAAATGCCAAGTGCTCAGAATGTGGTGGCTTGTCCAAGTTTAGAACATGTTTTCATGAGGGTTTGGAACAAAATTTTGGAAAGACACTTGTCCAAAAAAAGGTATATGAAACAGTGAAATATACATTGAAGAGTAGAGGTGAAGGCTCTAGATGTGAGTTAGTTGCAAAATAATACAATGTTGTTGATTTTATCTCAGATTTCAAGAAAAATCTTTTTTTAAAATATGCAAGGCATAGTCATAGGTCTCAATGGTTGGATCAAAAATTCAGGACATGTAAGGACACTTTCCCCATTGGAACTATTATATCCATTGTTGACTTTGTGGAGAACTATACATTGCAGCCCCAAAATGAAACTCAAGCTCAATATTACAATCCATTCAGGTTGTTATTTTTGTACACATCACATATAGACATTCCCCTGATAGCACAAAAGATGAGTGAAAGATAATTAGAAAGTACCATTTTTATATGAGTGATGACAGGTCTCACTCTCATGAGTTTGTTCAAAATTGTTTCCAGAACTATTTTGACTTCTTGCAAGAAAATGGTATTGCTATGGATAGACATCTCATTTGGTCAGATAATTGCATTGAACAATTTAAGAATGCCAAAATGTTTTATTGGTTGTGTAGAATGCATGTGGAGAGAGGTGTACCTCATATTTGGAGTTTTTTTGAGTCAGGGCATGGAAAAGGGGAGCATGACGAAGCAGGTGCATGTGTGAAGAGAACTCTAGTTTAGGAGCAATTGAGGATTTCAGGTGCTATACTTCTTGATGCTCATTCTATTGTCAATTGGTGTACTTTAGCATTGTCATAGGGGGGCACTCTTGATTCTACAGTGCGTAGATTATTTTGGTTGGTTGAGGGAACTATAGGAGATAGATTGGATTGTCAAACAATGAAAGACTCTTCCCAAATACATTCATTCTAAAGCTCCAATAGTAGTACATTGACCATTTGGACATGAGCGTTGGCTTGTTTTTTCTCCATGTGTTTTCAATATGATTGGGATCATTGTGAGTCAAGTGAGTTGGTGGATACATGGGTTCCACAGTATCTAACTCCTTTATCTTTTCCACTCTTTGTAAGAAATGATGACATGGACACTTCAATTGAGTATGACCATCTTTCAGATCTTCTAAAGCCAGGAGATGTTTTTGCATTGGTTTCGCCATAGGGGAATGATGAGAGGTTAGATTATTGGTTAGCATGTTGTGTATGAGGTAAAAAGAAGCTTGTACAATTGATGACAGATGGTGATGGGTTCACATATCCTACTAGTTTAGTTGTTGTTGCGGGAACATGGCTACGAACATAGATGATTAGAAGGAATGGAATTCCCACATTTGAAGACTATGAGTAGAAAAAAACTATTCTCATGTATTCACACCTTGTTATAGAAACAAATGTCAAGTTGTCAAAGCATCAAGGTACACCAAAGACAAAAGGACTTTGGACTATTAGTACTACTGATCATGAAGCACTCTTGGAGACCCTGAAGCAAAGAGATGACCCTTCAGGAACACTTGACTAGGTAATAAGTGAACTTAGTGCATTGTTTTCTAAGTTCGTTAAGCTTAATTTCAATGCATTAATTTCACCTTTCTTAAATTGTATTTTGAGTCAATAAAATTGGTTTTGTATGTGTATTGTAACTTGTGCAAGAGCACCTATGAAGATGCCTACAATCACCATGGATCCAATCAGAGATAGAAGGACAAAAGGATCCTTAATGGTTAATTGAGATCTTTTGAAGCCTATAATGGCAATTTGTAACAATCAATTTGATTTAAAAGTTAAATGTCCTAGAAGTCTTGATAATGACTTATGACCAAAATCATGTATGGGTGGCCAATAGTGCCAAGAAGGGATCTTACATGTCGTTTACTTATGTCATTTGCATGGTTTGAATTCTTACATGTTTGATTGTTGTTTCTAATGCTTTAAGGATACTATTTTCTATCATTTCAAATAATCTATAGAAGTTAAACCTCAAACATAATAAGCTTCACAATTATAATTTCACAAGCTTAATCATGATTAGTTTCATAGTTCAAATTTCAAACATACCACTAATAGTCATTACAATGGAATTGGGTCAAGAAAAGAAGTGTGCATGCTTTCCCATTTGGTTCTTCTCTTGTTTCAGAATGAAAACCTAATTGTTTCCACTATAGACAAGGACATGTTCCCAAGGACTACTTACTCAATCTATAAAATACAACTACTTGTAGGATACCCAGTGTACCATAATGCATTGTGTGTTTTATGGTCTGCAAGTGATGTGCTTTATGAGTTTGCATGAGAGAGTAAAAGGGTTAACTTTTTTGTTACTAAAAATAGTGTGGACTATAAGTTAGTGGTTCACTTTCATGACATTGTAAATGCCATTGATAACCCCATTCCACCCACAGAGTCACCAGAATGGGGTTGTATGCCAAAACTTGCAGTGAGGGTCAATTGAAAGTGGCTCAGTAGCGTATCTTTCAAACCGTGTGACATTGCATCAAATCATCTACTCCATCAGCTCTGGTTGGCCAGGTAAATGCTAGTGACAACCCCATTCCACCCACAGAGTCACCGGAATGCTCATGACCTCACTCGACCCAAGTGACCCCAAGGTGCACTAAGCACAATTGGGCAGTGATCTTCTAGGGCTCGTATCTCAAACCCCATGAGAGGTATTGAAAAACCATTAGGTGCTATGGGATCATGTTTTTGAGGTCTACAATAACCTCTCTCAATTTTGGATGATTTGACTTCATTTTCATTTGGCAAGATGATCTCAGTCGATGCCAAAACTTGCAGTGAGGGTCAGTTAAAAGTGGCTCAGCAATGTATCTTTCAAACTATGTGCCATTGCATCAAACCATCTACTCGATCAGCTTTGGTTGGCTAGGTAAATGCTAGTGACAACCCCATTCCATCCATGGACTCACTGGAACGCTCGCGACCATGCTCAACCCAAGTGACTCCAAGGTGCACTAAGCACAATTGGCCAGTGATCTTCCAGGGCTTTTATCTTGGACCTTGTGAGAGATATTGACAATTTTTTAGGTGATATAGGATCATGTTTCTGAAGTCTACAATAACCTCTCTTAGTTTTGGGTGATTCGACTTCATTTGCATTTGGCAAGATGATCTTAGTTGATGCCAAAACTTGTAGTGAGAGTTAGTTGAAAGTAGCTTAGTAGCATATCTTTCAAACCATGAAAAATTGCTTCAAACCATCTACTCCATCAGCTCTAATTGGCCGGGTAAACACCAGTGACAACCCCATTCTACCCATGGAGTCACTAGAACACTTGTGACCATGCTCGACCCAAGTGACCCCAAGGTGCACTAAGCATGATTAGGCAATGATCTTCCAAGACTTGTATCTCGGACCTCATGAGAGGTATCAAAAAACCATCAAGTGCTATGGGATTTTGTTTTTGATTTCTACAATAACCTCTCTCAGTTTTGGGTGATTCAACTTCATTTCCATTTGGCAAGATGATCTCAGTTAATGCCAAAACTTGCAGTGAGGGTCAGCTGAAAGCGGCTCAGCAGCGTATCTTTCAAACCGTCTAACATTGCATCAAAATGTCTACTCCATTAGCTTTAGTTGGCTAGGTAAACACTAGTGACAACCCCATTCCACCCACAGAGTCACTAGAACACTCGCGACCACACTCGACCCAAGTGACCCCAAGGTGCACTAAGCATGATTGGGCATCGATCTTCCGGGGCTCGTATCTTAGACCTCATGAGAGGTATCAAAAAACCATCACATGCTATGGGATCATGTTTTTGAGGTCTACAATAACCTCTCTCAATTTTGGGTGATTCAACATCATTTGCATTTGGCAAGATGATCTCAGTCGATGCCAAAACTTGCAGTGAGGGTTAGTTGAAAGTGGCTCAGTAGCGTATCTCTCAAACCATGTGACATTGCATCAAACCATCTACTCCATTAGCTCCGTTCAGCCAGGTAAATGCCAATGAAAACCCCTTTCCACCCATGGAGTCACCAGAACACTCATGACCACACTTGACCCAAGTGACCCCAAGGTGCACTAAGCATGATTGGGCAGCAATCTTCTGGGGCTCGTATCTCAAACCTCGTAAGAGGTATCAAAAAACCATTAGGTGCTATGAGATCATGTTTATGATTACTACAATAACCTCTCTCAGTTTTGGGTGATTTAACTTCATTTTCATTTGGCAAGACGATCTCAGTCAATGCCAAAACTTGCAGTGAGGGTCAATTGAAAGAGGCTCAGCAGCGTATCTTTCAAACCGTCTGACATTGCATTGAACCATCTACTCCATCAGCTCTAGTTGGCTAGGTAAATAATAGTGACAACCCCGTTCCACCCATGAGTCATCGGAATGATCGCAACCATGCTCAACCCAAGTGACCCCAAGGTGCACTCAGCACGATTAGGTAGTGATCTTCTAGGGCTCATATATTGGACCTCGTGAGAGGTATCAACAAACCATTAGGGGCTAAGGGATTATTTTTTTGAGGTCTACAATAACCTCTCTTAGTTTTGGGCAATTCGACTTCATTTGCATTTGGCAAGACGATCTCATTCGATGCCAAAACTTGCAGTGAGGGTCAGTTGAAAGTGGCTCAACAATGTATCTTTCAAACTGTTTGACATTGCATCAAACTATCTACTCCATCATCTCTGGTTGTCTTGGAAACACCAGTGACAACCCTATTCCTCCCATGGAGTCACCAGAATGCTCGCGACCATGCTCGACCCAAGTGACCCCAAGGTGCACTAAGCACGATTGGGCAGCGATCTTCTGGGGCTCATATCTCAGACCTCATGAGAGATATTGACAAAATGTTAGGGGCTATAGGATCATGTTTGTGAGGTCTACAATAACCTCTCTCAATTTTGGGTGATTTGACTTTGTTTGCATTTGGCAAGATGATCTCAATCGATGCCAAAACTTGCAGTGAGGGTCAATTGAAAGTGGCTCAGCGGCGTATCTTTCAAACTATCTGACATTGCATCAAACCATCTACTCCATTAGCTCTAGTTGTCTAGGTAAATTCTAGTGACAACCTTGTTCCACCCACAAAGTCACCGGAACACTCACGACCACGCTCGACCCAAGTGACCCCAAGGTGCACTCAGCATGATTGGGAAGTGATATTTCAGGGTTTGTATCTCAAACCTCATGAGAGGTATCAAAAAACTATCAGGGGCTATGGGATCATGTTTTTGAGGTCTACAATAACCTCTCTTAGTTTTGGGTGATTCAACTTCATTTGCATTTGGCAAGATGATCTCAGTCAATGCCAAAACTTGCAGTGAGGGTTAGTTGAAAGTGGCTCAACAACATATCTTTCAAACCATCTAACATTTCATCAAATCATCTACTCCATTGGCTCTAATTAGCTAGGTAAACACCAATGACAACCCCATTCCACCCACAGAGTCATCGGAACGCTTGCGACTACGCTTGACCCAAGTGACCCCAAGGTGCACTAAGCATGATTGGGTAGTGATCTTACAGGGCTCATATCTAAGACCTCATGAGAGGTATCAACAAACCATTAGGAGATACAAGATCATGTTTCTAATTTCTATGATAACCTCTCTCAGTTTTGGTCAATTTGACTTCATTTGCATTTGGCAAGATGATCTCAATCGATGCCAAAACTTGCAGTGAGGGTCAGTTGACACGAGTGACAAATTTATTTATAATGTTTACTCTTACCGTATCAACAGGAGTCCATGGCTTTGCATACACCTCCTAAGCACTCTCATGAGATGTAGATGCTCCATGAGGTGTTGTAGCCTCTCTAGCTGTGTCTCCTACATCCTCCTCATCAATAACATACTGATATGTATCAGCATCAGTAAGCAATCTAAGGCACATATTCTTGCATATAATGCAAATATGGGGCTCACATACATGTGAACTCTGATGAGATGTCGATGCATCGACATCATCTACACCAGGAGGCAACACTGACCTGGTCTACATGATCAACTAATCACTTAGCAAATGAATGGCCCTAATAGTTTGTGAGGCAGCCTCTACAATGATATCGGGATTCTGCACTTGAGGAGGGGGTGAGACATCAGTGGGGGGGACAAAGGTAGTGGCTTTTTTGCACTGGGAAAATGGCCTAGTCTAAGGATCTCCTCTGCCTACGCCCATGTTGGGCCTCATACTCCAATAATTAGCATTGTGAGCAAGCACAAACTCAGCATACAATTTTTTTATGAAATAGAAAGGGAGCTCCAAATTGTTATGGGGTGGTTTATCAAAAACCATCCACTAGTGATCCCAAAAGTGTGTGTGCATTGCTTCATTTCTACACCATTTTATTGATAATTTGGGCTTTTTGGGGTCAACTAGTATTCCGGTTTTAGGATTCACAAAAAGAGAGGCTATATCTTCCTTACTTATATTAAGGGCTGCAATCCCATCATGGTCAAGCTTGTCATCAAATTGGGCGTGCATATAATCACGCCAATGAAGAGCAACATTGTCTTGCTGCGTGAGTGTGTCAATATTTTGAATAATAGTATTTAATGTGGCAAGCATGGGACCTAATGTAGGTATATTCTGATATGTGTTTTGGAAACCCTGTATTGTGTTCAAATTATCTTGTATCAAATCTTGTAAAGATGGAGGGTTTTGAAATGGGGGATTGTTTTGGGGATCGTTATTTGGTGCGAGAGGGTTATTTTCTTCATTGTTGTCAGCCATACCTGATTAAATTTAAAAAAATATAAATTTCAATTTGATTTCATATATTATTACAAAAATAAATACAAAACCCTATTTCAACCAAAAAAAACTACATTTAGCATTAAAATGAAATAAAACAATCAAAATCTACCAAGAATGTACTTACCGTATAGTGCAGAGATCAAATTTGTTATTACAAAAATTAGATACTCAAAAATATTGGGTATATGATATATCAAGCCATTTTCCAAACCCAAAACGTGAGGAGAAATGAGGAAAATGACTCACGGGTTTTGATTTCTGCCATAGGTTTCGTTTACCTGATATCATATCGGGTACCTAATTAGGCCTGTGCTTTGGTGTCAGCTTTGCCCAGGTGTACTGACACCCAGGCCTACTCAAAATCAACAAGCATTTTCATGCACTTTTGGACGAGTGAAAAGTGGATTTTTTTACATCGCCACTTTTTGGCCCCTCATGATCTTGCACATACCCATAAGTATAATAGGGATTTAGTGGAAATCAAAGAGGAAATCCTTGATGACCTATTCACTAAACTTGAGGAGATAAGGCCTCTTTGGCAGAGGATAAAAGGATAAGGGCAGGGGTGAAGATACCAAAAAATGGACTCACTTGTGGATTCACATTTAGCCACTAATTATTCCTCTATTAGTTAATGGTTATCTAATAATTAATTAATTAATCATCTTATTTTTCTCTAAAAATCCAATCTTTTAATCAGTTAATCACCTCCCTAATATTAATTAAATAATTAAGTTTATTTAATTAATTACCTTTAATTAATTGATCTTCATCAGTTAATTGAATACAATTTCCTATTTCCCATAATTTGAATTTAATTATTCAAATCACCTAATTATTCTTCCAAATTAAATTAATTGACCAAATTAATTTAATTCCACATCAATTTCATCTTAATTTTATTTCTAATTAATTTATATTTAATTTTATTTAATTTCATTCTAATTTCATCTTTCTCTTTAATTAAATTTTTTATTCAATTAAATCTTCCTAAAAATATGAAAAAATAAAAAATATGAGGCAATTATAATTTCTAAAAAAATCAAAATCCTCATAAATTGAGAAAAATAATTTTCTAAAAATCAAATCATTTTAAATCAAAAATTAATTCTTTTCTGAAAATTCAATTTTGGAAACTCTTATCTTTCAAAAAATCTTACTAAATCCTCTTATCTTTATCTTCTTTATTTCCTCTTTTATCTCTCTTCTTTTTGAGTTAAATTGGAATTAAATCTTTTATTTTGGAAAGTTACCCAAATCTTTTCAGTTCTTAATTATCTAATCCATTCAATCTATTTTTCTCAAATCAATCTTTTTCATACATTCAAATCATAATTTCTATATAAACAACTCTCATCTCTCATACTTTCATCACAAAAATTTATGCTTCAAACCTCTATCAGTTTATCATCACAATCATTACCAAATCAAGCATTTGATCATATTTCTCAGAGCTCAAAGTCAAGGTGCTACCAAATTTACAGTTGAGTGCCACACCTCAAGCAAGAAAAGAGAAGCAACATAAGGCTACGATATTCAACTGGTTTGCATGTTTATGATTATGTTTGTTTCGAGTTGTTTATTTCTCTTATTTTGTTGTTAATAGGCTCATATTTAGTAGTTGTTTGATTTCCTTTATTGGATCGATCAGTGCTACTAACCCTCATTTTTTGAGTGTGCATATTTAGGCCTATACATTTTAGTGAACCCGATGTGAATGAATAACCCAACAATACCAAAAATTTGATAGATTTGTCTCGCATATTTGCATGTAGGTTTCCTTTCTTGGTATCTTGTTACCTGTAGGGTTTTCAAATATTTAGTCATATCTCCTAAACATCTTCAAATTTTTTGGTGAAATTTTTATTGCAATTTTTACATGGAATCAAGAGGCTACAGTCTGAAAATTAGATTTTTCTAATCTTTTTTGTGCGATTTATAACTTTTTTATGATATTTCAAAAAAAATTTATTTTGGGTGAAAATCAATGAATTTATTTGAAAAATTTACATTTCTAGAAATCTCTCAAAAATCTAAATAGGGTTTGTTCTCTATATTTTCAATTTTGATAAAAGATAATAAGCCTAAATAAATAAATCTTTCAAATATGGTCTATTTTGATAAATCAGGTCCTGAGGACACAAATGAAGCAATTTTTTTAAAATTATTACATTTTTGGAAAGATCATTTATTTTGACTAGGGTTTACTTCTTTACATTTCTTCTTTTTCAGGTCATAAATATATCTAAAAATTAGATCTTTATGACTAGGTCAAAAGCAGAAAAACAATCAAGGTGCACTTGTTCCATCAATTGATTTGTATGCTCATCCTTGATTTTTCTCAACATATCAATTTTATTTACCTTGGATTATTTTTTTTGGACTAATGTGTGTGGAATTTGTTGTTGATTCTTAGGAGCTAGAACGATCACCACTAGGTGAGTATCAAAAAAATATAAAAATAAAAATTCAAAAATGTGCCTAGTCTTTGCTAGCTTTGAATAAGGTAAGCCTTATCCCTTTGCTTTTTTCTGAAAACATGGCATTCAAAGTTCAACATCTAGCTTAATTAGAAATCCTATTATTGTTTGATAAATTTTGGTATTAGGCCTATACTCTTTACTTTCATAGTGAATCAGAATGTCAAACATGCCAAAATGGATCAATAGAAAGAAAGGCTAAAAGAATGAACAAAAACTAAATTTTAAGCCTCTTTGTTTGTGGATAAAAGTATTAGGCCCATGTTCTTCACTTTCAGAGTGAATTAGAATTCCAAACATGCTCAAATCCCCCTAGATTAAAAGGCTTGGGAAAGAATCTTGTTAAACGTGTTTGGAAGTGAGCAAGTAATAGGGATATGCTCTTACTCTTCTCAGACTAATCAAACTCCTAGACCTACTTCTCATTTCAATTTCATTGCTTTCATGAACATGCTAGTTAAATTAGAATTTTAGAGGGCTTGCCTCCCGAGAACATGCCTTAGCAAGGCTAGTGCGAGGGACAACCTAAAGTGGGATACAATTGCTTTTGCCACAATAATCCAATCCACTATAAACTAAAATGAATTCATCCTTAATGGGGCCAATGGCAGAAACACTTGAGAATTATACATCCTCTAGTAGTCCTTCAGGATTGTGCAAAATCATGCTTTTATGCATGTGGGAGGCCTATGTAATGGGGGATAGACTCAAGTATTTTTGAATGAAATTCTTACTAGAACCTGGTTAAGCATTAAGACACCTTTTTCAACCATGTTGAATAAAATTGAGCCTAGGTAGATTACCTGGAATCTCTTCTTGTGCAAGACTTGTCAAAACATTCTGGAACATATAATCAGTATATAGATACTATGACTATTGATTGAAGTGAGTGTTGTACTTATCATTTTGTTCGTTGCATTCAATTTTCATGTTACAAGTGTCATCAAAACAGCCTTAAGATCAAGATTTCAAAGTTCACCATCAAGAATCCCAGGTCCTTAGAGCTAAGAGATTACAATCAAATATCAAAAAGTCTTAATCATACATATGAGTCTTTCTCTATTAGACTTCAATTCAAAAGACAAACTTCAAGCTTGGAATCATTGCAACAAAAATTTAAACCACACTCCAAACACTTCAAATAAATAACAAGATGTCTCTTATGTACCCTTTTGGATAGAGACCACTCATACGATCTCAAACAAGAAACAAAATAGATGACATATAATTCAATTCATCTCCTCCATACACAAAGGAACAAGAAACCAAGTACTATGATGGCATATATACCTTTGTTTATTCAAAAAAATTTCCTAAGATGATACAACAATAATTAAATACTGATATCCTTGTACAACAAATGATAGAACTGTGAACCCGGATAGATGATCTTAAAATTCAGAGAGAATCAAAGTCTTACACCATAAAGGACTTATATCCATACCCTATTGATCAATCAATCTATAGGCCTCTAATAAAATCACATCTCAATGAACATCTTCTTGCTTCCTCATATCCACCACCAAGGATATCCAAAATTAACATAATTGCAAATTTTTCATCCTTTGGACATCAATCAAGAATTATCAATAGAAAATATTGTTACAAGTATTGGTTTCCATTGCACAAAAATATTGACATGTTAATGCCTGATACAACCACTAGACTTATAGAAGACACAAGATGTGGTTAAGCCATGTCATGAATCTCAATGGGAGCACTGACCATTTTTACAATAATCTCCCCCTCAGAATTAACCAAGGGGATTCAAACCTATGAGCAAGATCTGATACCACTTGTTATAAGTAGTGGTTTCCATTGCACCAAAAGATCAACCTGTTAATGCCCGATACAACCACTAGACTTATAGAAGACACAAGAGGTGGTTAAGCCATGTTGTGAATCCCGAGGGGAGAATTGACCATTTTGCCAACAAATATATTATACCACATGTTCAGTCAAAAAATTATTCACAACATGAAAATATCAATGTGGTATCACCAACAAGATTGCTTAAGCAACAAAAGTTCCAATCTATTCCTTTCTATCATCTTCATAACAAACTAGCTCATAATCATCATCTTATTGTTCAACAGAATTAAAATCATCTACCCATGTCTAGCAATGGTACATTCCAAAATAATCACACCAATGACACATCTCCCTCCATTGAAGAAGTTGTCCCTCAAGAATCCTCCATATTTCCCACCAGTCCTTCATCTCTTGGAGCATCACAAGAGAAATATTTTCCATTTCCATCAAATGGTATATCTAGTAATGATATCTCCCAAGGGTTATCCACGATTAATTTCCAAGCTAATCCCTTCTTTGATGCAATCCCCTTCTATAACTCAGTAGTCCTAGATCCAATGCCACCACATTCTCCATTTCCAGACAAACCAACTCCTAAGAGTCTCATTCAAAGTCCTTTTTCCCCATGCCAAGTCATTGAAATCCTCCAAGAATCCTCCATACATGTCCAAAATCATACCCCATGTCAAGAGGGTGATGCAAAGCATGAAGAAATGAGTCCTAAAATAAATCAAGATCAAGCTCCCAAGAATGATGAAACCTATCTAGGTGTTGACCAAGATCTCATCTTCTTAGAATTTTATAATGATCCTACAATTCATGTCCATCCTATCAATGAGGATTCACATCTATTCCAAGAACAAAGTTTCCCTCCAAGTCTCATGGACCTTGTGCTTCCTATTTGTAAGCAAGATTGTGTCACCCCTTTCATTATTCTTGATGATGTTATTCATACTCAAGAGCAAGACACCCTTAAAATTGACTCAAATGATCCCCTTCTAAGTTAAGATCAAAGAATCCCTTCACCTTCATTTCCACCACAAGATCCCATCATACCTTTAGATCCTCATCCTAAGCCTACCATTCCTTCATCTCCATGTCCTAAGTCTCCATATTTCTGACAAGATCCTATCCTACCAAATGACCATGTCATTCCTCCTATTTCATTGCAAGTTCATATCATTCCTCTTGATCCCCCCCATGATCCAAGAACATCTACGCAAGATGTTCATGAACCCCATACATGTCAAATGGGTTCTTCCACTTCCATCTAGTCTAGTCTGTCTCATGATCATATTGTTCCCTCTATACTATTTCTACCTCAAAATGGACTCGCATCTTGTAGAAAGTCTCCTATTTCTCAAAAGAATTATCAAGTTAAAGGGTTAAGTATTCATAAACAAAGTATATCATAACCCTTCCATGTCAAAGATTATTCTAAAGGTCATCACCTTAATTTCAAAGATCACTCTAAAGGCTTCAATATCCCTTCCAAATCCAACTCCAAACATATACCTTCCCCTTCATCCCTTCCATCCATATTAGGTCCATATATTCCTCCATCCACTAGTTCACAATCCACTTTTCCTTTCCTAAATCAAGGTCAAAAAAGGGACACATCTTGGAGAACCTTCCACCCATCCATAAACCCCAATACCTTGGGAACAAAATTGGATGCCAAGCATAAAGTTTACAAGTCCAAAAATCCACATCCATCAAAGAATAAACATGTCCAATCTAATCAACATGTAGATACAAAGAAAAAATCAATATCCAAAAGGCCACAAAGGCCCATTCAACAAATAATGCAGGGGCATTCTAGGGTACTCAGCGAATTTGCATGGTGGTGTGTTGATTTGGTTCTATGGTACTCGGTTGTAGCTTTAACTGATGGTCTTGATTATTGAAGGAAGCTCGGTCACTGAAGGAACTCGGTGAAACCTCTGGCGCTCAGTGGAACTTGTGCTCGATGATGCCTATGTTGCTTGGCTTGGTCAGTTGTTTCTCTGGTGCTCGGTAATTCTGGTTTACTGACTAGAGCTATTGGAGATTTGGTTGGCCGACTTGGTGCATTTATTGTTGGTATTTTTTGTTATATTATCCTATGTAGATCTAGAGGCCGACATGGAGAATTAAATATTTGTAAGGCTATTTGTAAGCCGACTGTTGTTGAATTTAATATTTGTTTGTAATAGGAGCTGACTTGGCTTAGGAGTTAATTGTTTCTTCTAACCAACTTGTGGCTAAAGATTAGTATTTAAGGAGTGTTTGGGTAGTTGTTTAAGGGCATAAAATTTAGGAGATAGAAGCTAGATTTGGATCCTGTGAGATCTTGAAGATCAGGTTGTTATCTGATAGTTTGTAATAGCAGAGCTAGTGGTTTTCATGCTTGGAGACAAGGAGATTTATTGGAGGCTTGTGAGCTCAAGTTTAGATCTGCCAGAGGGTTTCCATCAGTTGTTGATTATTTTTAGAACTAGAATAGCTAGGGTTAGGGATTGGATCTTTGTTGATCTTGCAGAACTATTTCTTGATTGTAATTGGCTATAACCTAAAAGTCCTTATAGTCGGGCATGTTAATGAAAATTTAGTTGAAAAAAATTATCTTGTTGTGTTATTGCACATTGTGGTGTTTGGCTGCATGTGAGGACTATCCTTAATTGGATCCTCCTTACCTGTGTTGCGTCAAGTGGTATCAGAGCTTGAAGATCTTGAGTGTAAAACTGATCTCTAAGTTGAGGTTGTTTACACCAAGACCTTGTTGGTGATTTATTACTTTGGGTTTTCAAACATCGTGAAAGATGCCTCCAAGAATATTGGACCCTAGAGTCATTGCAGATCTTTGTCATGCTACGGAATCAAAGATTATAGAGAAGGTGAAATCTGATGTTAGATCTGAGATAGAATTGATAAAGAATGACATGATCGCTGAGGTCATGAGAGCTATTGCTGGTATGCCAAGGAATCTTGGTACTGATGATGGTTATGAGGAAGTTGCTGAAGACTTTGAAGCTGCTGGATCTAGTGGTGATGACTGGAGAGATAGATCTAGTGAAGATAGAACTAGTCAGTTGCATAGATCTGGAGCTTGGTTAAGTAATAATTACTAAATGGAAGTTTCTACTTTCTCTAGTACTTTGAGACCCAAGGACTTGATTCATTGGATTGGTGAATTAGAAGACTTCTTTGAGCTTGAAGAAACTGAAGACCCTCTTTGAGTAAGATTGGCATAGACTAAGTTGAAAGGACATGCTTCTCTTTGGTGGAAATAATTACAAAGAGATAGAGAAGATGAAGGTGAAATGAAGATCAATTGGTGGAGTTTGATGGTGACTAATAGAAAGCTAAGTTCATACTTGCCTACTATGAGCTAAACTTGTTTAAGAAGTTGCAGAATCTGAAGAAAAAAGATTTGACTATGGAGGACTATACCAAGGAGTTCTATAAGTTGACTATTTGGTCTTGACATAGGGAACTTGGTAAAGAGAAGGTAGCTTGATATGTGAATGGTTTGAGATTTAATATTCAAGATAAGCTTGGTATGCTGAAGATTGATTTGGTTGAAGATGCTTATCAGTATGCTCTGAAGGTAGAAGACAAGTTGAAAAGGAGACAACATAGTAATCCTTGAGGGAAGGAAAAGGTTGATCACTCGGTGAAGGATAAACTGACTGTTGAAGATGAACTAAAACCTGTGGAACTGAAGAAGAAGACAGGTAGAGTTATCTTTAAGGGTAGTTGTTATAATTATGGTGAATAAGGACACCGTTATTTTGAGTGTATGCAGAAGAAGCTTGGTGACCGATGGACTATTGTGGTAAATAAGAACATTCATAATGAACCTGAATCTGAGAACTTGCTAGTTCAAAGAACATTGCTCAGTGCAAAGGGAGAACCTTGTTAGAGGAGTAATTTGTCTAGAACTCGGTGCAAGTATAGAGGTAAAATTTGTGATGTAATTATCGATAGTGGTAGTACTAATAACCTTGTTGCCGAGGACATGGTTTAGAAACTTGGTTTGAATAGAATGAAACATCCTCGTCCTTATAGGATTGCCTAGTTACAAAATGTTCATGCTCTGGAAGTGAGGGAGCAGTGCTTTGTTGATTTTCAGATTGGCCAGTATAAGGATCTAGTGTTGTGTGATATTGTGGAGATGAATAGTTGTGATATATTGCTCAGTAGACCTTGGCAATATGATTGTAGAGCTATGTATGATTGTGTCAAGAATGTATTTACTGTTGAGAAGGATGACATGAAGTTTTCCCTAATGCCTTTGTTGGATACAATGCTCGGTAGGAGGAGTCTGAGTATTGGTAGCCAAGTTGAGTTGGTGGATCTTGAGATGAATGATTATTAGCATGGAGAACAAGCTTGTGTGTTATCAAGGAAAGACTTGAAGAGATAGAAGAAATAGAAGTGGAAGAGTATGCAAGCTGAAAAGTTAGAGGACATGCATGTGAAGAACCAGTTTAGGGTTTATGTGTAGAATCCTAGAAGATGTTCTTCTAGCCTATGAGAAAATCTTTTCAAACTTGGGGTGTATGATGTAGGGAGATTCTAGGGTACTTGATGAATCTACATGGTGGTGTGTTGATTTGGTTTTGTGATACTTGGTTGCAGCTTTAACCGATGGTCTCAGTTATTGAAGGAAGTTCGGTCACTAAAGGAGCTCAGTGAAACCTCTAGTGCTTGATGGAACTTGTTCTCTATGATGCCTATGTTGCTTGATATTGCTTGGCTTGGTCAATTATTTCACTGGTACTCGATTATTTCTCTGGCACTTGGTAGTTCTGGTTTATCGACTGGAGTTCTTGGAGATTTGGTTGGCCAACTTTGTACATTTATTATTGGTAGTTTTTATTGTATTATCCTATGTAGATCTAGAGGTATACATGTAGAATTAAATGTTTTTAATCCTATTTGTGAGCCAACTTTTATTGCATTTAATATTTTTTTGTAATAGGAGCTGACTTGGCTTAGGAGTTAATTTTTTCTTTCATCCGACTTGTGGCTAAAGATTAGTATTTAAGGAGTGTTTGGGTAGTTGTTTAAGGGCACCAAATTTAGGAGATAGAAGTTATACTTGGATCCTACGAGATCTTGAAGATCAAGTTGTTATCTGATAGTTTGTAATAGAAGAGCTAGTGGTTTTCATGCTTGGAGACAAGGAGATTGCTTGGAGGCTTACGAGCTCAATTTCAGACCTACCTTAGAGTTTCCATCAGTTGCTGATTGTTTTCAAAATTGGACTAGATGGGGTTAGGGATTAGATCTTTATTGATCTTGGAGAACTGTTTCTTCATTGCAATTGGCCATAACTCGAAAGGCCTTATAGTCAGGCATGTTAATGAAAATTCAGTTGAAAATAGTTATCTTGTTGTGTTATTCTGCATTGTGGTGTTTGGGTGCATGTGAGGAGTATCCTTAATTGGATCCTCCTTACCTGTGTTGCGTCAACAAAAAGAAAATTCATAGATAGTGTGGGTTCCTAAGTCCCTCATTGAAGTAATGCATTCTAAAGAATCAAAAAGAAAAGAAATATCAAAGACAATGTAGGTTCCTAAATCCCTCATTCAAGAAATGTGTACTAAAGAATTACAAAGAAAAGAAAAGTCAAGAACTATGTGGATTCCCAAGTCTCTCCTAAAATACTTGCATACTAAAGAAAAATCAAAATTGACATTCAATCTTCCCAAGGCTTCCTCAAATATACCATTGAAACAAATTCTATCCACTTCAAAATCTATCTTAGGTCTTTATCTCCCAAAATCCAAATCCATATTAACTTCTCCATCAAAATCAAAATTTTCAAAATCCACCTTTCCTCCATTACTCCACCACCCTTCAAGGTGTGTGCCATTTTTAACCTCATCATCCTTTCCACATAATCCTAAACAAGTCTTCTCGCAATCCCTCAATTATCCAACACATATTTTCCATCCTTCCATACCCCTTATCCAATCCTTTGCATAAACCATTATCCCACTTCATCCAACCATCAATTTTCATCTTCCTTTTTTATTACCCTAGAAACATCTTTGAGAACAGTATCAAAATTTGTGGTCCATTCTTATGTGTCCTTCAAGAGCACTATTCAAGGAAAAAGATGCATGAGTCCATCATCTTCCCAAAAAGTTAAAAAGTCAAAAAAATAAACAAAAAAAATTTTTTCCTTGATGAAAACCTTGCAAACAAGCATCTTGGTAACACAAAAAAAAATAAAGAGAAATAATTTTGTTCAATAGTAAAAACTTGGCAAATAGGCACTTTGGGCAAGTACCATGATGAAAACCTGGCAAACAGGCATCATGTGTAAGTTATGAACTTCCTGCATTCCATACTTGGGGAAAGGTTCCATCTCATCATATCATATCCCTTTCATTCCCTCCATTATCTTATGTCCATCATATCCCTTATCAGTATCCATATTTCCTTTTTCCCAACTTTGATCTTGACAAGGTTAGCGATCTTCCTAGAAGCATTACATGTCCTATTTGCTTCATGTTGTTTGCAACCCTTTGGTCCATCTTCATTATCCTATGCACATCCCTTTGGTCTATATCCCTTATCCTATCCACATCACTTTGGTCCATATTTTATGTCTTATTGCAACCTTTAGTACATATCCTTCATCTTGTCCATTCTTGATCTTGCTTGTCCTATCATTATCCTATCCAAATCCCTCTCTTGATCTTGAAAAAAAATAAAGGAAAAATGAAAAACATATTTTCAACATCCTCTTGACATCTCCACTCCTATAAACCACATGTCATTTAGTGCACCATTTCATTACCCTATCTTGTCATGCAAAATCCCTAAGCTTGGAAGAAACATGTTATCTCATCTTGTGGATAGTCCTTGGTATCCAAACAGCTTCAAGATATACCAAGAGACCTTTGGCCTTCATCCTTCTACCAGTTCATCCATCAATCCATAATTTCATTTCCTTGATAGACACTAGGGGCAACTCAAAAAATCCTTAAAAATTTAAATAGTCATCCTAAACAAATCCCTAAAAATTGCATAACGTCTTGAAAAAATCCTTAAAAATTTAAATAATGACCTGAAAAAATCTCTAAAACATTCAAATACTCATCTTGAACAAATCCCTAAAAATTGCATAACATCTTGAAAAAATGATCAATAATATCATATATGATCTTGAAATAATCCCCCAAAAATAAAAAATTTAAAAATTCATCTAAGACAACAATATTTGGGGTGTTTGTGATAAGTTCCTTCATCTATGTGATATACCACACATAGCTCGACCCCAAACATATGAAACTTTTGATGGACCAAAAAAATCAAAACATGTCAAAAAATCCTGCAATAAACACATCTCTGTCATGATAACCAGAAAGTGATGATCAAGCATCAAATTTCAATCAAAATGATGAGATTCATAAATCAATAATGGACTCATGAGACCTATCTCTAGAAAAAATCCAATATTTCATCAATCAAACCAATCAATCAATCATCTTATACAGTGATGGATACACTCAAAATGAGATAGGTCAGTCTTAGATGAGTAGTCCAAATCTAAAACCAGACACAATCAATCAAATCAAATACAAAATAAAACCAATAAATGATCAGTACGGTTGTTGACAAAGTCAGTCGTGTCATTCCATTATTGATTTATCTTTTGCAATTATGTTCCTATGCTCCTTGAGGATACCACTTAGTGGAGAGAGTGGCTATGATGGTTCATAGTTTTTTTGTTTGCTGTTTGTGGAGTGTTTGATAAAATTCTATGGGAAAGGATGATGTAGGATGAATGTGATAAGAACTATCATGCATCTGGCAGCCACACACATCCATGATCTGAGAAAACCCTAGGACAATGTCAAAACATTCCTTATTTTCTTTCTACTTGCTTCAATAGAGATTGTAGTGGTATCCAAATGGTCAATATCTAGATGCATTCAAATATCTTCCTTTTCAAATAAGGCACAATGATGAAAAATAGTGAAATGTTTCTTGAAGTGACTCAATACATCATCCAAGTTGATAGCATAAGTTCAATTCTTCTATTTCATTTCTCCTAATTTGCTCTTCTAGCTAATTCATACTTCTCACTAACATTTCTTCTATCAGTCAAATTTGGTCAATACATCAATTATGTCAAATTTGTCAAATCATTTATATCAATAAGTCGGTCAATCAATTATTACATGTCATATACAGGATGTATATTTCCTAAAGCCAAACATTGTCGCTTGTCTTATACATGGTATGTCTTCCCTGAAACCATACGTTGTCATAAATCTTATACATGATGGATCCTTCTTGAAACCAGATGTGTTTCTTGTTAACAATCTAATGGAAATCAACCAGTCATCATCATCTACTAAGTCTTCACTTCGTAATAACTATTCTTCTTTTGCATCATTTCATCTAACATTTCTCATCTTCTATCGAGAGATCATTCATTCCTTTCTTGCACAAATAATCTCTTGAGGGGGCATAAAAAAACCCGCTATTATTGGGGCAAGCTAGGCATGACCTAGTATGAATTTGTTTGATACAATTCTCATAATCACATTATATCAGAGGGGCAAATGTAGATACCCAAAACTGGACACACTTGTGGATTCGCATTTAGTCACTAATTAATCCTCTATTAGTTAATGGTTATTTAATCATTAATTAATCATCTTAATTTCCTCTAAAAATCCAATCTTTTAATCAGTTAATCACCTCTCTAATATTAATTAAATAATTAAGTTTACTTAATTAATTACCTTTAATTAATTGATCTTTATCAATTAATTGAATTCAATTTCCTATTTCCCATGATTTGAATTTAATTATTCAAATTACCTAATTATTCTTCCAAATTAAATTAATTGACCAAATTAATTTAATTCCACATCAATTTCATCTTAATTTTATTTCTAATTAATTTCTATTTAATTTTATTTAATCTCATTCTAATTTCATCTTTTTCTTTAATTGAATTTTTAATTCAATTAAATCTTCCAAAAGTTTGAAAAATAAAAAATATGAGGCAATTATAATTTCTAAAAAACTCAAAATCCTCATAAATTGCGAAAAACAACTTTATGAAAATCAAATCATTTTAAATCAAAAATTAATTCTTTTCTAAAAAGTCAATTTTGGAAACTCTTATCTTTCAAAAAATCTAACTAAATCCTCTTATCTTTATCTTCTTCTGTATTTCCTCTTTTATCTCTATGCTTTTTTAGTTAAATTGGAATTAAATCTTTTATTCTAGAAAATTACCCAAATATTTTCAGTTCTTAATTATCTCATCCATTCAATTTGTTTTTCTCAAATAAATATTTATTGTCCATTCAAATCATAATTTCTATATTAACAACCCTCATCTCTCATAATTTCATCACAAAAATTTATGCATCAAACCTCTATTAGTTTATCATCACAATCATTAGCAAATCAAGCATTTGATCATATTTCTCAAAGCTCAAAGTCAAGGTGCTGCTAGATTCACAGCTGAGTCCCACACCTCAACCAAGCAAAGAGAAGAAACATAAGGCTGGGGTATTCAATTGGTTTGTGTGTTTATGATTATGTTTGTTTCCAATTGTTTATGGCTCTTATTTTGTTGTTAATGTGATCATATTTAGTAGTTGTTTGATTTCCTTTATTGGATCGATTGGTACTACTAACCCTCATTTCTTGAGTGTGCAGATTTAGGCCTATAAAAGGGGTAGTTAGAAAATTATTCCCTATTTTTCCTAATGATGAGAGCAAGAAGTTACTTGAGGAAGTGGAGAAATTTATTTTTGAAGAAAAGAATTAATATCATGTAATGAGTGAAAGAGATGATGAAATCATAAAAGAAATAGAAGATGTAGTTACAAATATTTTGTTGGAAGATATGAATGAGGAGACAGTCACTCATGTGGAAGGAAAGGGTAAGTAAGTAGAATTCATTTCATCTATAAAGGAAATTGATTTTTACATTTTTGGAGTACTTATCACATTGACCATTGTAGAAGGATAAGTTGAAGACGTTCCCGGTATTGAAAATTTTAAGGCCACCATGACTAAATCAAAGATAAAGGATATGATGGGAGAAAAGGAACATGGAGAGGATAAAAAAGATGAAATGACTGATGTGTAGGTGATGGATGATGTCACAAGTGCAAATGATCAGCATAAATATGCATTTGGGATAGATGGTCATGCCCAAAAATTAGGGCAAAACACACACATTTTTTTTAAAGCACAAATAATCACAAGGCTACACACTAAGGAACACTCAACATGAAAAGAAACACAAAAACCAACACAAGTTAACTCACAAGAGGTAACATGGCATGCACTAGTTTGCCAACATCCCTTGATCGTTTAATTGCATTAGTCTATAAAAAACCCTATCTAGGTCTCTAAGAAACCCTAATCATGTTTAAAACAAGAGTTAATAAAAGAGATAAATCAAGTAAAAATTTAGACTTAGAAAATATTGAAAAGTCAAAGGTTGGGTCAACACACCCCAAAAAGGTTTAACTAAAAAATAAATATTAATTCAATCGCAATCATAATCCTAATGATTCCTAACATGAACCAGGTTACCTTCAAGCATAGAAAATACAGATCAGGAATAAATAAATAAATAAAATAATAAAATAAGAGAAAGATAATAACCCTAAGCAAAAACTAAGGTTAAGAAATTATTACCCATTAAAATAATAATATTCAAATATGTTAACGTTAAATATTATAAGTTCACTTAAGGCATAAATTTTTAAAGTTTATTAAATTAATTTAATTTATTCATGAAAAAGGATCTAATAATCATAGTAAAGTATTAATATTAAATTTGGCATTAATGCTAAGGGAGAAATAATTTACCTAAGTCCCACCTTGGACATTTAAATTAATCTCCCCTAAAATAATCTATTAAAATAATAAAATCAATTTAAATAATAAATATATTAATTTAATAAATTTATCACCAACTTTTTGTTAAAACAATAATAATATTGATTTTGAAATAAATATAAAATTTTAAATCTATAAATGACTAATCTCAAGAAATATTATTACAATATTAAAGGGACCATTTAATTGATATTTTAACATTATTAAATTTGAAAATAAAATAAAATGAGTCATCCAATGACCAAACATTTAAAATCCTAATAAAATAATAAAAGAGTCTTTTCAAAATCTCAAGATAAAATAAAATAATAATATTAAATTAAAATTCAAAAGGTGACTGCAAAAAGTCAACTGTCATTAAATAAAATAAACCAGTAATTAAAAAATAAACCAGAATTAAATAAAAAATCATAATTTAAAATTCAAAATTAAAATGGCTCCAAAAGCCAACCCTAACCCTAATTTTGAAATTAGAGTTAGGCCTAAAAATAAAACTTGGCCAAAACCCTAATTTCTCTATTTTGTTATTGTAAGTTTGGCCTTGGAGCAAAGATGAAGAAAATATGCAAGATTATATACATATAAGTATACAAGTGTATATATACACCAAAATGTGTATATACATACTAATATATTTATGTGTATATGCCAAGGGTTACAACATTAGAGTATATATAGGTTTTACATAAGATCTCCATTGCATTTCCAAAATGTCTACGACATTCAAAAAACAAGCAAGGTAAAACAATGGGTTTGATTTAGTTCTAAAATATTTACAATAGTTTACTAATAATTTATGCTTTAATCCTCAGATTAAATTCTCTGTTTTAAATCAGAGAATATCTCTCTGTTATGTTTAACAATCATTTCTTTTTCTTTAGTTTTCAATATTTGTTTATGCAGCAAGTTTATTAATTTTTTATAAGTTAAGAATACCATGTTTCTTTATTGTTTTTATTTTTATTGTATTTCATCATATATTGTTGTTGCAGATTTTAATATCTTAATAGGAATGTTTATTTTATACATAATACAAAGTAAAAAAAAATATTATTTTTGTTTATCAACATCCCCGCAGGGAAGGCCGAACCGGCTACTGCCGCAACAAACCAAACTTAGGCAAGAGCGGCGGGAGTTGAGCTTGTCCACCTGCACCCCAATGGGTATGCACGGGACCCAGCCACCCACACCCCATTGGGTGTTGGGGGGCCTGCTCACCGCTCCCCCCAAGGGGGTCGTAGTGGCGGGTCCATTGTCCCCAATAGGGTGTGGTGGCTGTGCCCACCGCATACCCCTTTGCGGTTACAGTGGGGACACAGTCCCACCATAAGGTAAGGGGGTTGTTTTAAAAAAAAATTATATAAGTTTTCTTTATTTCATTTTTAAATTTTTTAAATTAGTTTTTAAGTTATAATAATATATATGTATATTATTATATATATTATATAATAATATATATGTATATTATTATATATATTATATATTAATATATATGATATATATTTTATATACTAATATATATAATATATATATTAATATATATATATATATATATTAATATATATATATATATATTATACTTATATATATTTATATATCTAGTAATATATTAACACACACACACACACACATATATATATATATATATATATTTTAACAAAAGAGAGATATGAAATATTCATGAATATCCATCTAGCATATATACATTATATATATATTTATATATGTGCATATATTATTTTTTATATACATATATATTTTTAATATATATGTATATATATAGATATGTATATATGTATATATATATAGATATATATAGATATAGATATATATATATATATATATATATATATATATATATATATATATATATATATATATATATATATATATATATATATATATATATATATATATATATATATATATATATATATATATATATATATATATATATATATATATATATATATATTGTTGGCATTAAGTAGAATTGCCACTAGTGACAACACTTATTTGCGTTCACAGTGCAAACCGAGCAAACAGTGCAAACTGAGCAAACAGTGCAAACTGAGAAAACAGTGCAAACCGAGCAAACAGTGCAAACCGAGCAGACAGTGCAAACCGAGAAGACAGTGCAAACCGAGCAGACAGTGCAAACCGAGGAAGTTAGTACAAACCGAACAGGACAGTGTAAACCGAGTAACATCATGTCTACCGAGTCACCAGTATTTACCGAGTTCAAAACCTACCGAGTGATCAGTATGAACCGTGCCTTCACTTCTACCGAGTGCATGACGATGCCGAGTAATGCAGTGGACGCTGAGTATCAGAAAGTCACCGAGTCAGTTTGCAGGAACCGAGTAACCATACTTGGGCCGACTTAGTAGCACTTATGTTTATTTGTCAAGCCGACTTTGTAATTGTAATTGTAATTAATTGTTTAAGACTTGTATATAAACAATGTTGTAAAAATGTCAAGATGTATGAATGAAAAGAATATATGTGAAAGAGAAAGAAAGGCAGAGATAAGCGAATTACAGAAGGCTTCAGAAGTATAAGGAACAGCAAAGACAAATTCATCACAGAAGGTGATCAGAACATCAGCGAATCTCAATCAACAATCCAATTGCAAAGCAAGAGATCTACTGTTTCATCCTAACAGGTGAATCAGTACTAAATCCTTTAACCGGGTAGACTTAACAGTATTTTGTAAAATCTCTTTACCGAGTGCATACTTCATTGTATGTTTGTAAATCCTTTAACAGGGTGGATTTAGCAATCCTTATTGCTCCTAACAGGGCAGATCATCAGAAGTGATCAAATTGTAAGCCTTAACCGGCCAACTTTATTCTGCAGTATTAAAGCTTTGTGGGTTTCATCCCCACCCCAGTTTTACTTTCTTTTGGAAGGTTTCTGGGTAACCAAATCTATGTGTCATTATTGTGAATACTTTTAAGTTTCATGCTTTCTGTATGCAAAAGGTTAAAAGTGAATTACATGTTAATACATCTGTAATTGAAAGAAAATTTGAAGTTACTGATTCACCCCTCCCCTCTCAGTAACTCGGTTAATTCCTGAATATTTCCAACAATTGGTATCAGAGCAGCATTGGTTCTCAAGATAAAGCTTAACTAGCTTGAGCAAAGATCCAGGACAATGGAGGTATTCAAACTGAACAAGGTGATTGAAAATGAAAAGCTAGATCTGGAAATGGCCATAGCTAAACTCAAAGAAGCAAAAGAACATCTTTCCCAATCCCTAAGAAGAAGGAAGGAACTTGCAAATCAGATGAATGATCAGAATTACATTGAAGAAAAGATTGAAGACCTTTTTCCCTCAAATAACTCAGATGAAGCAAACAATGCTGTCAAAGAACTCCTAGAAAAGAATGGGTCTCTGCAGGAAGAAGTGAGAAAATTGAAAAGAGAACAAGAACTACACTCTACAAGATTCTGTGAGATCTTGGAACAAAGAAACAAGTTGAAAGATGAATTAGATGGAAGAAACATTGAAGTCCAAAATAAAACCCTTCAGCTAGAAAACCTAATTGATCAGATCTCTCATACAAATGAGGAAATTCTGAATCTAAGATCAGAAATAGAAAGCACAAGAGAAGAACTAAGATCTAAAAAGGAAATCAATCTAAGATTGGTGGATGACCTAAACGCTGAAAAACAAATCAATGAAGGAATGCTGAAAAGTCAAGAAGACCTGAATCAGCTGTATGAGCAAAATCTTCATAGGCAAAAAGGAAAAGCAGGACTTGGATACAAAGGAGAAGGCGAATCTTCTAAGCAAGGTACTCAAAGAAATCAAAAACCTACTTGTAATCATTGTGGTAAAATAGGACATACTTCAAATAAATGTTGGAATAATGAAAAAGCAGAATTCAATAGAAAATGTTACAACTGCAATCAACCCGGTCACAAAGCAAATGAATGCAGGGAAAAACCTAGATTCAGAGGTAATTGTCACAAGTGCAACAAACAAGGTCACAAGGCATCCGAGTGCAGATCCAAGACATTTAATCCAGCAGAACAAATTATGAAAGCAATGTTTGGATGGGACTACAACACTTGGTGTAGATGTCATTACTGTGGAGAATATGGACACATTGGCATGAATTGCATAAAACATCATCTAAGGAAAAGAGATACTACCGTAAGATGCTTCAAATGCACTAAACTCGGTCACATAGCCAGAAACTACATGAATGCTAGTGAAGTTGAAGATGGAAAGAAGAATGAAGAAACTAAGGTCAGGAAATAGGTAAGACAAAAATGGATTCCTAAAGCTACCGAGCAATCCACTCCAAGTAATGGAATGGATGGCTCTACCGTCTCAAACTAAATTTCCAAGAAAGCACTGGAACTGTATTCTCATAGACCAATCTCAAGCAGTTCCAGAACCGAATTAAAAGAAAGATCTAAATCAGCATGTAAGATGCAGTAAGATCACAAGGAGGTCGGTATCAGTCTTCACCGAGCAAGGTCGGTACCCGTCTTTACCGAGCGAGGTCGGAGCATTATGAATTCCCGAGTTCACTGAGTTGCGAAGTCTTTACCGAGCAATTAATTCTTAGTGGGTGACAGTCTGTCAAAATTCATACCCTAATTTGAAATGAGCATTAATGACAGAGTTGTAAACAAAAACGCAAGTAATCGAACTCATTCTTCACCGCGAACCTTTAGCACTTTGAGAGCAGAAAATTTCAAGAGCAACCCGGCGATTCAATACTTTTGCGAAAGGAATTTTCTGTGAGCTATCATGGCATCATCCAGCACTTCAGCGAAGAAAGGATCTGATATGTTAGTTCAAGGGGAGTGGAAAGCACCAGATTTCAAGATCCTACCCGCAATTGCAGCAGCCCTAGATCCGAACGGAGCTCAATCTCAGATTCCTCCTAAGGTACTGCTTATTAACGATATCCGCAATCATTTTAACTGTTCAATTCATGAAATGGGGAACCTAGAACTAGATATTGTGCGTGAAGAACTATGTGTGGATGGTATTCTGAAACCCGAGCACAAACATCTGGAAGATAAAGGTTTAGTTCACATTGCACATCTACCTTGAAACTTTCGAGATAAATGGGTTAGATACATTCTCAGCCAAGTACATGATGGCAAGATTTGGCTTGAGCAACCTATAGAGATCACAAAGAGGATGATTCAACAAGTCACCGGTCTTCCCATGTTGAACAAAGCTAAAACTACCAAAACCCTAGGTCGGACGGAACTAGAGAAGAAAACCCTAGCCGAGTGGGACGGTAGAGGCATGAAAGTGAGCAGCATTACCGACGCTGAACTGAAGTTTGGTACACACATCATTGCCCATAAGATTTACAGTTCTAGTCGACAGAACAGTGTCTCCTGTGAAGCTATTGACCTAGCATACAAAGTGGTCAAGAATAACTTAACATTTGACCTAGCAGACTTATTGTTAAAGCAGTTTAACAAAAATATGGAAAGCATTAAAACTTCCAAAAACAATCCATGTAAGTTTGGATCCTTATTGGTCTATTTATTCTTCTATGTTCTGAAATTCTTCCCTTCTAAAGGAAAAGTTGTATGGAGAAAAGATGTGCCAGTCCTCTATGAAATAAATGAATACATCTCAAAAATGGGTGAGAATTTTGAAAGCATCATGGATAATTATTTTGAGTCTTTCAAAGAGAAAATGAATGACAGATTCCGGATTCCACAGAAGTTGGTGGAAGATTACAAAGACGACATTTGTTTTATGGTGGATTGTGATAATGTATATATTCAAGCAGTTAAACCAAGGACTGTATATGTAAAACCTCTTCCTTATGAGGTAAATATTGATGAAACCAAGGATATCATTGAAGCTCTTCTTAATCAGCCTGTCAATCCCAAAGCTCCATATTTTGGAACATATGATGAAGCTAAGGTGAGAATTGAACTAAGCATAAAGCTTCCACAGGCGGTAAACAAAGGAAAGAAGAGGATAGCCAAAATGCAGATGATAACCGAGGACAAAGAAGAAAAAGATGAAGAAGAAGAGGAAAAGGATGAGAAACCAGATCGAAAACAGAACAGAAGGAAATAGAAGATGCTGTTATTGAGAAGATGGGACAGTGGAAATACTCTCCTGAAGAAATTGCCCCACAGGTTCCAGCAGTTCTATTGAATCCAATAAAAATGAGATGGAGCAATGCAAAGAAAATTGTGATAGATATATTTGATCAAAACCTGAGACAGTTGATGCCGAGCTTGAATAATGATGAAGTAAAGAAAGCATTAAAAGAAAATGAAAATAAGATGACATTGAAGTTCAATACTTGTTTGATTTTGATCAACAATATTGAATCAGTTGTGAAGGCTACAAATGCTACATGGAAGAACATATACCACCTTCACCAACCGAGTATTGAAATAGTCATAATAAAAGATATTGAAGATGACAGTGATGAACAAGAAGAAGACACTGAGGTAGATGATACTGTGAGGATAGCAGTAGAAGTCATTGCATCCCTTCCTACCTCTCCAGTAAAAGTTTCTACATCCAGCCCAGAGACACCTTCAAGCATGGTTGTGACAACTTCCACATTTGTCCAATCATCCATAGCAACAACAGAAGCAGCTACCATTTCTTCTACTGAGCTGCAGTCTCCTGCACCATCAAGTTTTCCAGCAGTAAGTTTTCCAGTTTTTGAATCTTCAAGTGTAAATATATTAAGTTCTCCAGTAGAAAGTATGCCAGTCTCTATAGCCAGCCCTACTTTATCTACTGTCACTACTACCAAAGCATTAAGTACAGATAAGCCTAAGGCTCTACCGAGTATAAAATTTTTGGGTAAGAATATAGTAGAGGATATAGACCTAGATGAAGAGATAGAAATTCCTACATTAGATTTTGCAAATCTCTCAGCGAACCAAATGCAAAATATAGGTGAGATCCTCCAAAGGAAAGCAAAACAAAAGAAACTTAAAGAGGAAAGAGACAAGGAGTATCAAATCATCAAGGATGCTAAGGACATTTTGTCTGATGCATTAGGCATTAAAGTAGACTCCTCCCAGCATGTTTTGTTACAATTAGCAGAAGCA
>BSBK01003226.1:460000-492500 GCA_027943335.1 Chamaecyparis obtusa | reverse complement strand
AAAATTAAACTTAATTAAATATTCACAATATTCAATTAATCAAATTTTAGGATAAATAATGACATTTATCGCCAAATAATATTTAATTAAAAATAATTAGGATAAATAGGAATATTCAAGGAATATTCCTTGATGTAGAATCAAGATAAAATCAATTAAGGTTTTGATAATTTGATGTACAAATGTGCCTTTGGTTAGGACTTTGGTGTCGATTTCATTTGATTTGAAGATGTAGGAGGTTAATGAACCTATAGCCCATTTTTGGGGTATTACATTTTTCCCCTCTTTGAATTACTATGTGAAGCGCAATGGTTCAAAGATTAGTCTATTTTTTATGTTAAAACTGATTTGAAAGATGAATTGATTTTGAGATAGAAATCGATTGAAAGATTTGGAAAAGTTGATTCAAGTTTTGGTTGACCAAGAATCATGATGATGTCAACTATAGCAACAATGAATCCATGATTACGAAAAAGTATCAAAACACCTGATTCTAAACCTTATGATTACGAAGAAGTGAGTGACCTAATTCCAAACCTGATTGTCCAAAGGAATCGAAATGGTATCACATCTGAACCCTTCAATTATGAAGAACCAAGGAAATAACACTAATGAACTGATGGTTACAAAAATATGATACAGTTTACAAGATTGATTAAGATACTAGATTGATATGGATCTCGATGAATCTAATATGCCCCAAGCGATGTGCCTCAAGCGACGAGGTGTTTAGATGAATCAGCAACTAGACGTGGTTGTTGTCTTGATCACTGAAAGAAAGATTTGATTGATTTACAGACTTGAATGATGTGCAATACCATGCCCCCTTCGAGATTAAAATTAAAATCTGACAAGAAAAGTCATCATTGAATGGTTTAGAAGCATGTTAATTGATTTGAGGATTAGTCGTACATGTTCAGAAATGCGTTCTACATCGTTTGAAGGTCCTAAAGACCAAGTTTGACTATGTTTGACCATGAGTTGACCATGGGTGACCAAGTTGAAATTTTGATAGTTTGATGTAAGATAATTAGTTAAGTTGAATTTTGGATTTTTGTGATGATTGAAAGTCGATTATGCAAGCAATCGACCATCCTAGGTCTGAAAATTTTAAATCACAATTTTGATATATTAAACGATCTCAGATTTCAATTTTGATCCCAAAAATGGGTTCAGAACATCGAAATTAGCTAGGGGTGCAATTTTCATGGAAAACGGAGCACTTTGAAAAATTAGGTCAAAACCTGTATAAGGCCCAAAAGGGTCATTTTCATTTCATTATTCACTTTTGTCTTTTGTGAAACTTGTGGAGCCCTTTGAGAGAAAAATGGTTGAGAAAAAATTTCTAGTCTCCTCACACTGATTCAAGTGCAACCGGAGATACCAGCAAACTCCCCACTATGGGAACCTGGTAAGTGGACCTCTGTGCCTCTATGTGAATTCAAATTTGGCATGTTTTTAGCATTTTTAGGTCATTTTTGTATGTTTTTAACTTTTTGAATTTTTGCACCACAAAAAGTCATACAACAATCCACTAGGGCTCGTATGAATTTTAAATTTCTTTTCAATTGTCATCCCGGAACCACCTGAAACTTGTATGAGAGGGACCCATGTGTCGTACGACATTTCATCAGGTCCCTCAAATGTCATACGGGAACATATGCTTTGTCACATACTCATGGATTGTCGTATGGAAACCTGTAGAAACTTGTACGAGTTTTGACACCAGTCTAAAAAATTGTATGAAAAACAAAGAGTGCTTTTCACATCCTTAGGTCAAATTTTTTATTTTTCTATTTTCATAGGTTGATTCTTTAGCATTTAATGTACCGTCTGAGATATTAAACTTTACAATTTCTGTATGTATAGCCTAATTTTTTACCAAGTTACTAATAAGATACCCTATTTCTATGTTGTTTAGGTCATCTACCCCGATGTACATGTTTTTATATCACACCCGGCCACTCAAAGACTATGTGTGTCGCTTCCTGATCCTATGAGAGTGCACTTAGCTTCTTGCGGGTTTGAGTACCTAATATGGTTGCCTGAGATTTGGGTGAACCATAGATTACTTACTGCACTGATAGAGCTATTCCATTATGAGATACAAAATTTCCACTTGCCTACTGGAGAGCTTACTGTTACACCAGAGGATGTTTATCAGATCTTGCAGATACCATTCCATGGTCCTTGGCCTGATTATGTTAGTTCGGGGAACTCTGGTCTTCATTCCTTTAGGAGAGTATTCAGCGATGACACACAGCTGACTTAGTCTATTTCATGGGAGTCATTAGTGTAGAGATATGGGCACACCCATAGACTTGAGTGTATTATAGCAAGTATGATAGGTGGTATCATCATGTCCGACCATTAGCAGAACGGTCTACTAATGGGTTGGGCCCAGATGGTCGCTCGATTGATATAGCTACTCCTTTTGAGTTGGGATGGGGATAGTATATGCTCACCCACATGTTCTCTGAGATGCATGAGATAGTATATCAGGAGAGCAAGACATTTTCTTCAGGTGCGCTAGTTCTTCAGATTTGGGTGTGGGAGTACATTCCCATTTGTAGGCTGGTATATCAGTCACAGAGATAGTCGCAGGAGCCCATTATATATGTATATTTTGGATATGTCACACAGATCTGTATGGGCATCATGGAGTATTGGAAGTATGTCCTTGATGACATGACCTTTTGTATATGGAGACCTTACTTACAAGTTGAGCCTTGGCCTACTGCACGTGCTCAGTTCAGTTTCTTTTGCCAGATTAGGATATTGATTGGTAGGTAAGTTAGCTATTTTTCTTGCAAGGGTAAATAACTAGACCATAAACCTAATCTCTCCCTTCTGGTGCTCTTTTCCTGGCAAGAGAAATGCTAATTAACAAGGATAAATTCCTTCTTCACTTCGGGCTCCACAGACCCAGGCAGGTACACCTAAAACAAACTATATTCTGCATACACATAACTCACTAGCTAGAACCCTTATGAAAATGTGATCATGGATAGTTCTCAGACATATAAAACATGGGAGTTCAACTCAACCAATCTTATATAGGATCCCACCTGTATGATCTGCTAAGAACTAGGAAAATGGCCAATGTGACAACAAGGATAAACTCCTTCTCTTCGGGCTTTGAGCTCAGGCAGGCTAACCCAGTGATTCACTCTTTAAGGAATCAGAAAATGAATTGTATTTCTTGAATACAATCAAACATGAACATTCATAACAATAGGAAAGTAAATTTGAATAGATTTTAAAGATTTGGATGCAAGTCTGGTGTAAAACTAGTGCCTTATCCTAGGGTGCGGAGTCTAATTGAGAAAACATCCACAAAACTTCATCAATTCAAAAACACCTAAAATCAATACCCTACCTTACAACTACCATTTTCTATGCAAACACATGATCATCAAATCTATACATTATTTAAATTCTCAGAGATTATCCAGCCAAATTTACTCCTTCCTTAAAGGAAACTTATGGACAAAATCATAGTCTACTTTGTAAATGACAAATTGGACATTGCCTTGCAAATCCAATTCATAAGAACTTCCAAAACACACACAGACATCAAAATACTTGCAATGAGATTCCAGCAATATTTCATTGATAAAACTTGTTTTAGTACACTCAAATTGACACTACATCTAGACTAAAACATCAATTTCAGAACCAAGCTTGCATTAATGGAACTTGCATTGGATTTCTCCCTAGGAGAACCAAAATTCAAAACCCCGTACCCTAAAAGAATTGCAGAATAAGAAGGAGAAGGGGAACATTCTAGAAGGAATCAAGAGAGGACACTTGTCAGATTCTTCATCTGATGAATCATCCCTCTGAACTGAATGAACAATCTGCTCTTTTCTCCTGAGAACACCTATCTTCATCTCCTCAAACTAACCCATGAGTCACCGGATTCAAAAACTCAAATATTTCAAAATATCTTCCTGGCCCCCCTGAAACTTTCAACTACAAATAACGTGAAACTAGTTAGACCTACACTAAAATTGATCCCAAAAATGGAATCCTCACGTCGAGACCTTTTCAGCGGTATATAATACTTGCTAGTTTGAGTAAAAATTCCACCCGGAACATCATTTACAAATTTCAACTCCCAAGCAACTTACAAATTCAAAATTTTGAAAATAATAGAAAGTTTGGACTTTATGAATTTGTTTAAAAAATTGCACATTGATTTTAATTAGGCGGGTCCCACATGTGCCACATGGCACAATTTGATTTGCTTGGTCAACCACCTTGTCATGCTTACCACTTGTCCACCTCTAGCTGGCTCGCTACTCCAACCAGGCACTTGAACTGTACCTTCCACCATGTCACAGGAGCACCACATGGCAGCTTGGTCACATGATCGCATGGGCCGGAATTGGCCCATGCGATCATGTGACCATCGTCGGATGGTGGCACAAATCTCGAGGTCGAAGTCCTACAAAATTTATTTCTGTCTAGGCGTGGGCATGAAAATCAAAGCATCTGCACATGGCTGAGGTGGCAACATAGCCTCCTCTTCTCTCATCTTTGTCTTTCATTTGTGTGTTATTGCATATAAACACAAAAAACAACCTTTACCCACTGAATGTGGGATATATCCCTCTTATGCTTTTCACAGTCATGAGCTCCTTTCTTTTCATTTCTCACTATGTTGATCTGTCTAAGGCATTTGTTAAAGGCTGATGAAGATATACCAGAAGGATTCATCTATAGTAAAATGCCCCATGTTGCTTTAAACAACGATATTACTACAACAAAAATGGTAATAGAAACCAGACCAAAACATAACACTTTTGCATTCTTTATCCCTAAAGTTAAGAGCCATGAAGCTAGGATCAATCCTGCACTACAGATGGAATCAGAGAGTACATGTAGGCAAACTGAATGATAATTCATGTCTTCAACTTGTCTATAAATAATTTGAATGCATGCATAACTTTGACTAACGCAGGTAGGATGCTGGCAATGGTTACCGAGCTTGGTTCTATGCCTTCTAAAAGTATTTGCGTGAAATGCTCCAAAGCACTTTCAACAAGCCCATTTTGAGCAAATCTAGCAATGACAAGTTGCACTGTCACTTCCTTTGTTTTTATGCAAGCATCCCCTTTCTATTTTGTAGGCGGCTCCTCTTTGCTTGAATGTGGAGGACACACCCAAACAAATATGCATGAGGCCCTTTTGTTTGATGCAGCTCCTCTCCTTTAATGCATATGGTCTTCTCTTTGTTTGCGCTAGGCATTCTTTTACGCTGCCTCTTGCCCTTTCAACACTGGTCGTTCCTTTTTGTTTGTGTAGGTTTACATTTGAAATATGGTGGTCTTCCCTTTATATGCATTGGCTTCCATACATATTGGTTTCATTTCATGTATTGTACAGGAAGCAGCTTTTGATTACACAAAGCTCCCATTTGGTGATTGTCTTCCTTAGCGCTAGGCATTTGACACATGTGTAGGGCAGCCTTCATACACTGACTATTGAATCTAGCCACACCTCCTTTATTGTTGAACATCCTTTTGTATTTTCAAAAATTCTAAGCCTTTCTTTTATGATATCATCTGTAAATTATGAAGTATGTACAGTTTCTTCTCGATGAGGGAATTTAGAAGGCCGATTAGACTAAAATCCTAATGCTTCTTGAGGTTCAGTCCTATCAACTTCATATTCTCCAATCCCTAAGTTTTTGCTACTAACTCTTTGCCACTTGAAACATTGTTTTTCTAGCTCAAATGTTTGTGCTTGATAGTTGACTTTCTACTCCCCCAACTACATAGAGCGAGTCCTCATCCAAATTTTTTGCTCTATTGCCATTTTAGTATTATCTTGCAAAACACTTGCCATCTCTACATTAAGATTGTATAATCTACTAGGTTTTCCACAATCATGAGTGGCAGGAGCTAACCAAAAATTCACCTCTTCAGGATTTCTGGACATCTTCCTTCTCTTTGAATAATTCCCCATCATTTGAGGTATGTGTTTCTTACAAAAATCATTACGATTCCAAGTTTGGTGAGTACACCCTTTTCTATGCTTGGTCATACCCTAACATATGGGAAAACTAAGTGTTGTTTGCACTGCTAAAGATAAAGAGTCATCATGTGCTATTCCATAAACATTATTTGAAGAACGAAAATTTAAATGTTGGTGACAAAGTATGCCTTCATTAGTTGTTGATCGATTGCATTGTCTACCCTTACACACATATATTCCCATGACTCTCCTTTTGGATTCCATGAACACTCAATAATTTTCCCAGACAAACTTGATGGATCTTGATTTCCTAGAAACGTGACATGAACTCCTTCCAACTTTCGGTTCTTTCCTTTACATTTGAGACCTTTATGACTACATCAATCTCTTCACATTAGCTATGGTTGGCCTTATCATTCTGTTTACGTTCCCCTTTTCATTCTGTGAATCCAATTCACAATCATACCCAGATCACTGAAATGCCAAAACAACCCTTCTTGCAACATGTCCAGAATGCACAAGTGGCCTCGGGAACTGGCTTCAAAAATTGACACAGTGGCCTGATCGGACCCTGCCCTCTGATAGGCATATTCTTTGATCTACAAACTATCATTCCCCAAAATGACATCTCATGAATGTACCCGAGTCGAAAGATATTAACCTTTGAAGTGGCCCTTTTTATTCTGTTCTTGCAAACACACTGTCAGAACCTAATAAACTACATCCGGAATCACCCCGGCAAAAATACCAAACAGAGTCCGAGAAGGCTACAAATTGGCACAGAAGTTCATTGAGATGTAAACAACATGATTCAATCACTACTTCAAATTGGGCACCAGTGGGGAAAAAGATATGGCCTCATAAAAATAGGTACTCGCAGAGACACACTTAGAAAATGCACAGAACTATGGAAAGTTCAATTTGGAAACGCCTTCAAAAAGAGATCAACTAGATTGGCAAAAAGCTCAAATCTGAACTGGAAGTAATATGTCAACTTTTCAATGCAAACCAACAAGAATTTCATTGATAGGTAATACCAAGAAAAATTTATAAATGAGCAAAGTTGACTTCCAGCAAACTAGTGCACTTCACACTCTTTGCAAACAGCGAAAACTGCAAATGGAATCACATTGGGAAACTCATCCAATGGATTCATCATAAGCTGCAAACTGACAAGGATGAAGTAAAAATTGTTTAAAATATAGGGACATGACCATCATTTTATTTACAATCACTGGACAAAAGATACAGCTCCATAAACAGGGCCTCCGAGAATAACTGAACAAGTGCACAAGTGCAAAACTAAGAAAACACCTCTGGAAGGGGATGAATAAACAGAGCCAAAATTTATCAAAGAGACCTAAAACTGGACACATAGAGAGTATGCAATGTGTACAACAAGACGCTAGGCTCATATTTTTATGACGCTTTCCAAGGTGCATATTATTCAACCTCAAAGTGACCCTTCCCGGTGATTTCTACACTTAGCAATTTTCTGATTTTGAGACCCCCTAGGAATGAAATGACGAAAACCCATTTGAACATGCCATCTAAGGACTCCAAACAACTTGATAGGATGAATGAAAAGAAATGAACACATAGACCTCAAGATATGACTTCAAATACACCCATACTAGCATGCAATACAAAGCCAAAAATGAGCACTGAATCAAAATTTTACATGGTACCTCAAAACTGCATTTTGAGTTCCAACAAGGTCCACCACTATCCTTGAGCATTTCCTGATCACACGAGTTTGGAGATAGTATGGTCTTATACAGGATGTACCATAGGAGCATGCTACCTATGCATGAATAGTCCGAGAGATTGGATTGGGATAGACAGCACACTTCTCTTATGCTCTTTGTACATAGGAGTATAGTGGATATGTGGCGAGAGAGTGGGATTATAGGCCATAGGTTGTAGATGTTGGAGTTATAGATGTTTTCATTGCTTGGCTGGTGGAGCATCCTATATGTTGATTTTCTGATCCCACAGAGCTGATTCCCAGTATGGAGGAGGCAGTGGATGTTACAGGGGCATTGATGGGTCAAGGCTAGAGGTGCTAAGATGTTCAGATTCCTATGCCACAACCTACACCTCCGAGGCCTAGAGCTGTTATTACTCCACAGAGGCCTTCTAGACATATGAGACCATCGTGCCCTTCTAGGTCTACAACAAGCAGGCCTACGGATTCACAGAGGAGATCTTCTAAAGGAGAGCATGGTACCATGGGTAGTATTGGTAGTGCGGATGAGGTACTAGGTGCTCAGCAAGATGTAGGTGCTGGTATTGATGCTACACAGGTTGATATAGGTTTTGATCTAGGTGCTGAGGTTAGATGCCATAAGGTGCGCATGGCTGAGGCTACTGATCAGCCTATTGAGGATACATACATGCCTACTATAGATGTAGATCCTAGATTGGCTTAGACTCCACAGGAGCTCATTAGACGGCTCAGATTACAGGTTTGATATTTGAGATTACAAAGCGCTAGACTTGAGGTATGCCTCAAGGAGTCTGAGAGGTAGTGTTTAGAGAAGCATGCAGAGAACAGACGGTTACAAGCAAAGGTTACTCATCAGACTGCTCAGAGTGCCTATTATGTCTCTGCATATTATGTTGTTCCTGCTGGATAGAGAGTACCTACATACTCTTAGTATATGATAGCCTCAGAGGGAGCCAGAGCACCACGAGCTGCGGTAGTACCAGATGCACCACCACCACCCCCACCAGATTTAGAGGATCAGGAAGATGGCTGATCTATCTTGTTATCTGATAGTTTTTGTCATTTTTTTCATACTCATTGTTCTGATCTAATAGCTCACATGAGTGCATTCTTTTGTATACTGTGCCATTAGTGCACCCTTGACTATTTCGGTTCTATGATATATATGAGATTGAGGTTTTGGTTATGACTTCATTTGTACTTGTCAATTTGATTTATGATGATTTATCATGTGATGTAAATACGAAGGGGTAGTGTATAAAGTATGTAATATACAATGCAATGATTTATGTCAAATGTATGGATTTATGAAAATGTAATTGATAAATCGAAAATGTATGATAATGTATGATTTTGATTATGCTATGCAATGATAAATGCACATGTATGTAATGAAATGAAATGTAATGGGATAAATATGATATGTAAATGCAGCAATACATATGATATGCTTTGTAGGTATTGATGAAGACAAGTACTCAGTCTTTTGTCAAAAAGGATATCTAACCCAGGATGGCGACTTCTTGCGGTTCTGTGAAGAAACCTTCAGTTGAGATTCAACTCTTGTAAGATGTTTAGCACTGTTTGAAGAATCGTTTACACATTCAAGTTTATTCAGCAATTGTGAGATCACACAATCATGTAAAGTGCAAAAATGACATGCAGAATGAAATGCAAATGTAGGACCTAGGACTTAGTCATTGATCATGTGTCGGTCATTTTCATCATTGAATTTTTATTAGGTAATTGGATAACTCAATACAACATCCACTAGTTAGAAAACTATGAATATATGAATATTGATTTTTGCATCAAAGTTAATACAATGCCCACTAGCTAAACAACCATGGACATATGAATATTGATTTTGTTTTTGAAATGTCGGATTAGATATAAGCACCAAGGCATAAACGCTAGCATGACCTAAATATCATGTCCATTTTGATATAGCAAATTTTATAAGCATCAAAACATAGACGTCATGATGACCTGAATATGCCTTGCGGTTGAAACACATCAAGCAATCAAGAGATCATTTTGAATCCATTGTGAATTACCCGTAGTGACCCTTTATCATTCACATCCTTAGGCAAGATCGTGTTTCACAGTAGGAGTAAGAATTCACTCAAAAAGACAATAGTTAGATCAAACTTCCATGGATTATTTGGGTATCAATGGTCGAGGTACTCATGGCCATCCAATACGTGATGGAGGCTCTTACAAACGGACACCATTTCAATCCAGATTTTCCAAAGTTGTTAGATTTTCACTCAAAGTAGAAAATAAAGAAAATATTATGCCCCCATCCATCACTCTCTAAATCCTATAAAGGACATCATCAAAGAGCTTGAAAGGACACAATATGTAAAAATATCAATGCGAATCAGTAAGCATACAAGGAGATAAAAGCAATGAAGCATAGATTGTTTTCGGTTTGTTGATGTTTGTTTGTGGTGTTGTAGATGCAAAATCCTTTCTAGAAAGGAGACTGACTGACTGACTCGGATGTAGATTCAAAGGACCCTGACTGGATATGACATGTCTGAGATACTGAGGACTGTAGGATATGACTTTAATTGCCCCCAAGTTTGAACATTGATAGGAGACATATGCTTTGCCAAATGGTGCATAAACTGACTTTATTGAAAATAGGAATGCGAAAACAAACTAAGAGATATGTACAAACTAAAGCAAGATTGAAAGTTGGGAAAGACCAAGATTATGCTAATAGATGGAGCATTTTGAAAAAGTGGCACTCGTTTGCTGGGTTTTCACCATCTTGGCAAAGATTCTATTTTTTCTACCAAGGTGCCTTTTTCCAGGTTTTCACCAAGGCACTTTTTCTTTTTCTCAGTTTTTTGTATTTTTCATTTTTTCAATTTTTTTGTACTTTTGATATTTTTGATTTTTTTGTATTTTTCATTTTTTCAATTTTTTTTGTGATACATCAAGGTGCCTATTGCTAGGTTTTCACCAAGATGTTTATTTTTTCAGGACTTTTTATGATATTTTTTAGGACATTTTGCAAAGACTGGATGCCTTAGGCGTAGAATTTCTTCAGATGGAGAACATTGATTGGTTCTCAAAGTTGTTCTCCTTCAGTCATTGAGATTTGATAGGCACTAGAGCCAAAAGTAGCAGTGACAACAAAGGGACCTAACCAGTTGGGTTCAAACTTCCCCTTGCGTTCTATATGTCATTGATTTTTAGGATTTTCTCTCAAGACTAGATTGTCAACCTGAATTCTCTATGTCTAACTTTCTTGTTGTAGCCTCTAGACATTCTTTTATAATATACTCTGAGATGATCATACGATGCTTGTTTGCGCTCATCTAGTAGTTAAATTTATTTCAATTTAGACACTCTCTAGTAATCATTAGTTACTAGGCCATGCATTCTGATTCTTAGTGATGGGATTTCAAGCTCAATAGGCAGTACCACTTCAGACCCATAAACTAAAGCGAATGAAGTAGCCCCAGTGGGTGTTTTGATACTTGTTCTGTAGGCCCAGAGAGTTGGATTGATTATGAGATGTCAGTCTCTTCCTATTTTATTAACTATTCGATGCAATATTTTCAATAGATTCTTGTTTGAAGTCTCTGCTTGTCCATTCCCTTGAGGATAGTAGATAGATGACCAATGTTGTGTAATCTTCAATTTAGCACATAGATCGTCTAAGTCTCTATTCTTGAATTGGCCACCATTAGCAATGACTATTAAATGTGGGATTCCATATCGGCATATGATGTAGTTCAGGATGAATATTGATATTTTCTTTCTGGTTGCTTGAGTCAAAGGGACTACTTCTAACCATTTCATGAAATAATCTGTAGTTGTGATAATATGGGTATGTCCATCAGAAGAATGAGGATGTATGGATCCTATAAGATCAAATGCCCATTGTTGAAAAGGCCATTGTTTAGTAAAGGGAATTATATCTCTCCCTGGTGCATGAATTAAGTTTCCATGTACTTGACACTTTTGATAGTTCTTAGCAAACTTGATTGCATCTTTTTCCATTTCAGGCCAATAGTACCCAGCCCTAATAAGTTTTTGAGCTAGTGTTAAACCATTGGAATGTAATCCACATATACCCTCATGGACTTCCTCTAGTGCACGTTGAGACTCTTCCCATTCTAAACATCTAAGGAGTGTACCATCTAGACCTCGTTTGTACAAATCATTACCAATGATGACATACTAGGATGCATTGCAGATAAGGTATCATTTCTCATGGTGGTTGAAGGTATTGGGAATGATTTGGTCTTGGAGATAGGAGAAAAGGTTTTTGTATCTAGATGAATCATGACCAACAATGGTGCAGATCATGTAGGTTTCAGGGGAATCATATGCAAAATAAGATAGTGCTTCCACCAGGAACTTGTAGCATAGCTCATGTTCAGGCTGATGTAATAAAGTAGATAGTGTTGCCATAGCATCAGCAGCTTTGTTCTCCAATATAGGAATTTTCTCAAATGTGATAGATATGAAATATTTCTTTAGATCATCTACCATTCTCTTGTATGGAACTAGCTTTTCATCTTTCATTTGATACATATCATTGACTTGGTGTATTACAAGTTGTGAGTCTCCATGAATGTGTAACTCTGTTACCCTCCATTCAATTGCTATCTTCATGCCATTAAGAAGGGCTTCATATTCAACAATATTGTTTGTGCAAGGAAACTTTATTCTGAATGCTTTAGGTATTGAGTATCCTTAAGGTGTGATGAACAATATGCCTTCCCCAGATCCATTCTGTGTATAGGATCCATCAAAGAATAACTTCCATGCTCTAGAAGAAAGATTCATAATAGAGGAATCTAGGAATTCCATTTTCATTGGTGTATCACCAAACAATGGTGCTTTAGCCAGTTGATCTGCAATTACTTTTCCTTTGATAGATTTTCTTTCAACATATTCAATGTCGAATTCACTTAATAGCATCACCCATTTAGCTAATCTACATGTGAGGGCAACTTTTCTTAGTAGGTACTTTAGTGGATCAATCTTAGCTACCAAATGTGTAGTATGAGCTAACAATCTTAGTAATGTGAAACCCCATACCTAGCCAATGGAAAAACTACCTCAAATTTGCATGTAACTTCTTGACTCCGGGGTGCACTGCATAGGGTGCTTTATGAGCCTCAAGAACAATGAAATCATGCAACCCACCAGAAGAAGGTACATAAATGTGTTCCCTATGACGAAGAAGACCATTGAACTCTAGGGTATAATGTGAGAACTTCCCCTCAAGGGGTCTTTGATCCTATACCATCTGACAAACCTTTGATTAAAATCCATCCTCAGGAAAGTACTACAAAATATGCCCTCTCAAATCTATGCTAGAACTCATAGCTGAAAGCTCATGATGTCTCCTTCTCAAGGAATCTACAACCATGTTCTCCTTACCCTTGATGTAATGAACATAAAATTCATACTCGCAAAGGAAGTCCATCCACCTCCTCTTCCAAGTATTAATATTCGGATGAGTAAATATGTACTACAAACTCTGATGATCTGAGTGAAGCTCAAATCTATGCCCCAAAAGGAAATTCCCCCATCTCACCAAAGCATACACAACTACTACAAGCTTAAGGTCATGGGTAAGGTAGTTAAGCTCACAAGTCTTGATTTTCTTAGACTCATAAGAAATAGCTCAACCACCCTACATAAGGACTACTCTAATCCCATCTAAAGATGCATCTCCACATACCACAAACTTTGCTGAAGGATCTGACACTACAAGGATAGGTGCACTGGTGAGTGCTCTCTTGAGCTCTTGAAAATCTCCGTAGAACCTCTCTTTCCACTCAAACTTCTTCCCCTTTCTCTAAAGGGAAGTGATAGAATGAGCCACTCTAGAAAACCCCTCAACAAACCATCTATAATAGCTTGCAAAACCCATGAAGCTCCTCACCTTGGTCATAGTGGTAGGTGTTGGCCAATCCATGATAGCTCTAATCTTAGATGGGTAAACTACAATCCCATATCTTGATATCACATGTCCAAGATAGTGAGCCTATGACTTGAAGAAAGCCCACTTTGACAAGTTGTTGAACAACTGATTATCTCTCATGCACTGTAAAATTTATCTCAAGTGCTCCTCATGCTCCTTCTCATCTTGAGAGTAGATCAAAATATCATCCATGAACACCACCAAAAATCTATCTAAGAATGAGCTGAATAATCCATTCATAAGACTCGTGAATATAGCTGCAGCATTTGTGAGTCCAAAAGGAACCATGTTGAACTCATAGTGGCCATAACGTGTAGTGAATGTAGTCTTGTGGGTGTCACTCTCCACAATCCTCAACTGATGATACCATGACTTCAAATCAATCTTAGAGAATACACGGGCACCCTGAAGCTGATAGAATAAATCATCAATCCTAGGAAGTGGATATCAATTCTTAATGGTCACTTTATTCAACTGTTGGTAATACATGCACAACCTAAGAGATCCATCCTTCTTCTTAATAAATATTTCAGGTGCACCCTATAGTGACACACTAGGATGAATATGCCCTTTCTCCAATAGCTCCTCCAACTGAATCTTGAGCTCATTGAGCTCGTGGGTATTCATCCAATAAGGTGCTTGAGATACAGGTTCTTCTCCTAGCATAAGGTCAATATAAAAATCCACTGCTCTAGGTGGTGGCATACCAGGTACCTCTTAAGGAAAAACATCAGCAACTCCTACAAAATGGGATGGTCATCAAGTGAAGGCCCCTTCTCCACCTCCTCATCTCTATCACTGATAGTGATGACAAACAACTGACACCCCTTTTGCATGCACCTCTTAAGCTACATTGCAGAAATCACATGAAGAGATATGGGCCTCTGAACCCCTGAAATCACAAAGCACACACCAAAATCATCCACAAACTCAACTTTCTTTTGTCTACAATCCATCTTGGCACTATAGGCATAAAGCCAATCCATGCCAAGAACAACATCATAGGATATGAGTGGTGTGATGCAAAGTTCAACTATGGTGGTCATGTCCCCAATCCAAATCTAGCATCCTCTCACCAAGGAACTAACTAACACCCTAGAACCCAAGGCTAACTCAACCTCCCAACTCACATCCTTCCTAGCTACCACTAGCCCACAATGCTCCACTATAAAAGGAGTAATGAAAGAATCAGTAGCTCCTGAATCAAAAAGAATGGAAATGCTACTACATCAAATCCTACCTATGGCTTTAATAACCATGATTTGATGCTTAGCCTAGCAATTATCAACCACTACAAATACTTAGACGTGAGATCTCCCCATGTCTCCCACTATAGGATTTGAAGCTTCCGCCCTCTGACTAGCAGCTCGATGACCTGATGGACAATCTCTAGCAATGTGTCCCATAGCACCACAAGTGTAACATTGACCTCATGCCTAAATCTAAATCCCCTATAGCCTAGACTATTATTGTCCCCTTGTCATGATAGACCCACTCAAACCACCTCTAGAAGACTACTGAGTCCTAGCTAGAGGTGCATACTATGTCTGAGATCTTTGATCCCGTCAAGGACCCTGTGACTGCCACTACTTGGGATTAGAGCCCTATTGACCCTGAGGAGGCCTCTCTCTCTAAATCTGTTATGACTATTACTGGTGTTATGGGTGAGGGGATCTCAATGATCTAGATGAATGCCTCTAATTTATCTTCCAATGGGATCTCTGAAAACCAAAAGACTGAGGTGCAGGATTATGGTTTTGTGACCTATCTCATTCATTATGAGATCTATTATGAATCTCCTTGGCTATCATGGACCTCTCTATAGTGTATCAAATATCTCCTGGAGGTACCATGCACACTTTGTCAAAAATAACATGGTTCAACCCCTTAATAAAGTGGTTGACGTACAATTTATCATCCTTCATATAATTAATGTAAGGAAGGAGCTCAATAAATTTTCTCTCATATTGTGCCACTGTAAGACCCCTTTGCTGAAGGTCATGAAACTCATCAATCTAGTGCTTCTTAAAGTTCTCTATTATATATTTAGCTCTGAACCTCTCTAGAAAAGTCTCCCATGAGAGGGTATCTATCACCAAGTGGTTCTTATACTCCTACCTCCACCATGTGCAAGAAGTCCCTCTCAGCATGTGCACTGAAAAGCATTCCTTTAGGTTGCTTTCATAAGGACGCAACCCAAAGAAACTCTCAAGGCTCAAAATCCATGCCTCAGAATCTATCCCATTTGTAGATCTTGTGAAAGGTGGTGGCTGTCGGAGAAGAAGCTCCCTAATATGATCCCCTACATCCTGAAGAGCTCTATGCACTACCTAAGATGGTGGATCTAGCATGTGAACTGACTCACCCTCAAAATCTGCCTATCCCTCAACATGTCTAGGAGGAGGTCTCCTACTCCACTCTCAGGTCTCAGTCTACTGACCCCCTTGAGGCATTCTATCTATGACAATACCAACAAGATTTTGAAGTGCATTCAAAATGTCCTGGTTGGGATTTGATGGTGGCACAGGGGGAGGTCCCTACTCACCACCTACTCCCTCTTCTATATGCTCAACATCCTCTACTACTGCATGGGAAACCCTAGCACCTTACCCATGGTGACGACCATTACGCATGACTAGAGGCATCCTACATAAGGGTAAAACAAAAATGAGTTAAAAATGCAATGTGTTTAGGTTCATAGAGTTGAAACCTGGCTCTGATACCAAAATGTAATGCCCAAAAATTAGGGCAAAACACAACCAACAAATTTTTTTAAAGCACAAATAATAACAAGGCTACACACTAAGGAACACTCAACATGAAATGAAACACAATAACCAACACAAGTTAATTCACAAGAGGTATCATGGCATGCATTGGCTTGCCAACATCCCTTGATCATTTAATTGCATTAGTCTATACAAAACCCTAACTAGGTCTCTAAGAAACCCTAACCATGTTTAAAAAAAGAGTTAATAAAAGAGATAAATCAAGTGAAATTTTAGACTTAGAAAATATTGAAAAATCAAAGGTTGGGTCAACACACCCCAAAAAGTTTTAACTCAAAATAAAGATTAATTTAATCGCAATTGTAACCCTAATGATTCTTAACATGAACCAGATTACCTTCAAGGATTAAAAATGTAGATCAATAATAAATAAATAAATAAAATGATAAAATAAGAACAAGATAATAACCCTAAGTGAAAACTAATGTTACAAAATTATTACCTATTAAAATAATAATATTCAAATATATTAACTTTAAATATTATAAGCTCACTTAAGACATAAAGTTTCAAAGTTTATTCAATTAATTTAATTTATTCATTAAAAAGGATATGATAACCATATGAAAATATTAATATTAAATTTGACATTAATGCTAAGGGAGATAATTTACCTAAGTCTCACCTTGGACATTTAAATTAATCTCCCCTAAAATAATCCATTAAAATAATAAAATCAACTTAAATAATAAATATTAAATTTAATAAATTTATCACCAACTTTTTGTTAAAATAATAATAATATTCATTTTGAAATAAATATTAAATTTTAAATCTAGAAATGAGTAATCCCAAGAAATGATATTAAAATATTAAAGGGATAATTTAATTGATATTTAAATATTATTAAATTTGAAAATAAAATAAAATGAGTCATCGAATGACCAAACATTTAAAATTCCAATAAAATAATAAAAGAGAATCTTTTTGAAATCTCAAGATAAAATAATATAATATTATTAAATCAAAATTCAAAAGGAGACTGTGAAAAGTCAACTGTCATTAAATAAAAGTAACCAGTGATTAAAAACTAAACTAGAATTAAATGGAAAATCATAATTAAAAATTAAAAATTAACAATGGCTCCAAAATCCAACCCTAACCCTAATTTTGAGATTACGGTTAGGCCTAAAAATAAAACTTGGCCAAAACCCTAATTTCTCTATTTTGTTGTTGCAGGTTTGAAATTGGAGCAAGGATGAAGAAAATATGCAAGATTGTATACACACAAGTATACAAGTGTGTATACACACACACAAGTGTGTATATATATACATATATACTTGTGTATATATGCTAAGAGTTACAACATTAGAGTATATACATGTTTTACGTGGGATCTCCATGGCATTTTCAAAATGTCTACAACATTCAAAAAATGAGCAAGGTAAAACAATGAGTTTGATTTAGTTCTAAAATCTTTACAATAGTTTAATAATAATTTATGCTTTAAGCTTCAAATTAAATTCTCTATTTTAAATCAGAGAATATCTCTCTGTTATGTTTAACAGTCATTTCTTTTTCTTTAGTTTTCAATATTTGTTTATGCAACAAGTTTATTAATTTTTTATAAGTTAAGAATACCATGTCTCTTTATTGTTTTTCTTTTTATCATATTTCATCATATATTGTTGCTTCAGATTTTAATATCTTAATATAGTTAGGAATGTCTATTTTTTACATAATGTAAAGTAAAAATATATATTATTTTTGTTTATTAACATTCCCACAAGGAAGGTCAAACCGGCTGCTATCGCAACTGACCAGGCTTATGCAAGAGCGGCGGGGGTTGAGCTTGTCCACCCACACCCCAATGGGTATGCAGGGGACCCAGCCACCCGTACCCCATTGGGTGGTGGGGGGGCTTCTCACTACTCCCCCCAAGGGGTGGTGGTGGCAGGTCCATCGTCCCTAATGGGGTGCAGTGGTTGTGCCCACCACATACCCCTTTGGGGTTACGGTGGGGACACAGTCCCACCGTAAGGTAAAGGGGTTCTTTAAAAAAAATTTATATAAGTTTTATTTATCTCATTTTTAAATTTGATTAATTAGTTTTCTAGTTATAATTGTAATACCCCAAAAATGGGCTATAAGTTCATTAACCTCCTACATCTACAAATCGAACAAAATCAACATCGAAGTCCTAATCTAAGGCACATCTAAACATCATCGAATCATAATTGATTATCTTAAATTCTGCATCAGGGAATATTCCTAGCAATATTCCTAATTATCTTAATTACCTTTAATTTAATGATTATTTGGCGATAAATCACATTTATCCTAAAGTTTGATTAATTGAATATTTTCATATTTAATTAATTAGATTTAAATATTGGCCACTTAATTGTTTAATTAAATTTAATTCTATCTATTATTAATTGTATTATTTAATTTTGACAATAAATCCAATATCCTATGAATAATTGATTAAATTTTTATTTAATTAATTAAAGCAAGTTGTCATTATTTAATAATATAGTTTTTAATAAAAGTTTGATTAAATAATTGATTAACCCATAAATCAATTATTTATTTTCAAAAATCAGTTAAGTTGAGAATAAATCACTTTATTATTAAATTAATTCATAAATAAAACATGCACAATCATAAAAGCAGACAACTATCAATTATCAATTAAAGCTAAACTCTATTTTGAGTTAATCTCTGCTTTTGCATGTTTTTGTGAGTTAAATATCCTTTATTTAAAAATAACTCAAAAATCAACCTGAGTTATTTGAGTGATTTATGGCTTTTTTTTCCCATGCACCTCCAAAGCCTTGGATTTCTATAAAATCAAGGCTCAGCTCTTCATAATTCATCTCTCAAAAATTTGCATCCATAGAATCGGATATTTTTGCACAATCACGCTAGAGAATTGCAATTGGAAGGATCAAAGCTTATTGCGAATCAACATTGTTGTGAGATCACTTTTGTTTTCATATTATTGTTAGATCAATTCATAGCATATCAATTTTTACATATCATAGATTTCATATCATTTTTCATATCATTGCATAGAAAATATCAAAAAAATAGATTAATTGCATTCAATTCATATCTAGATCAATTGCATTCAAATCCTTCATTTAGGTGTCGTCTAGGTCACTGATCTCGATAACAATCTGAGAACATCAATCTCACACATACTAGAAGGCAGTAAATCGCTTGGTTAAATTAGATTTCAAATTTGCATGATTATAGCTAACCTCTAATGTTTTACTGAAGTGTTGTGTCTATAGATCAGGTACAATTTTCACACACACATTTTTGGCACCCACCGTGGGGCCCTGAAATGGGTTTCCAATTCAATTCTATCAATTTCTATCTTTTTCTCCTCGATTTCTGTGCAAAAATATGATTTTTATTTTTTTTTCCGTACAACCTTCGTATGAGTTTCTGACAAAAGTCGTATGATTTTGAACCCACTGTCGTACGACAGTTGACCGAGTGTCATTTCATCAAGCACCCACTGTTGTTTGGAGGCTGGATCATCGTTTCATCAGACACCCAGTGTTGTACGAGTTTCTGGACTGTCATCTGGTAATAGACCTAGTGTCATACGAGTTTCTAGACTATCGTCTGGTAATAGACCCAGTGTTGTACAAGTTTCAAACTGTCGTTTGGTAATAGACCCAGTGTCATACGAGTTTCAGCATCAGGTTTTAACTATCGTTTCATTTTTGCAGGCAGTTTGTCAGATTTGATTTTCGGATTTTGACTAACAGCTAATCTTAACAGTTGGAATTCTCCATTTTTTATTGACTCTTGCTGGTTTTGATTGGAAAAAGTGTAAAGTTTGCTAAAATCAAGTAAAAATCTACTAAGCGCATTGCGAGGATCTCAGGTATTCCACTTGTGCTGATAATATTTCGATTTGGGGCTTAAAATAAATCTCTTGTGTGTCTAGCTTGGGTGATTCTTTTCATGCTTTTGTTTTACACACTTGCATAATTGATACTAGCTTGTGACCCCTTAAGGATTCATTAAGTAGTCTCAGATACTTGTGATTGATCTTGATTGCTATCTTGGGTTATTGGACTCGCTAATCTGTCGGCCCCTCATTCCACCCCATGGTTGCAATCTCAGCACCATAAAGGGGAGGGGTCAACAAGATAGAAGCGTTAAGTGTTCCACTTGGCAACCCTTTTGTGCTTTTAGGAACTCACTTGTTTTCTAAGTTGGGGACTCATTTTTAGCTTGTGTGAGGTGTTAAGTGTTCCACCTTGTGGACTCATCTTATATTCGCTTTAAGCATTAAGTGTTCCTTTTTCTTCTTTTTGGATACTTTTGGTAGATTTGCTTTTGGAAACATACATCTGTGCTCACATAGTAATTAGGCCCTATGAACACTATTCATGATTCTTGAGAGGTTGGATTCCCAGCGAAATCCTTCTTGATGACAGAATCCTTGTCGGTAGGGAGGATACTTAGTGTGTTTCACATTCAACTTGGTTAGTGTGTCTTCTCTTATTGATCGATACATTCTCTCCTAGGAGAGGTTGATAGATCACGTGGGGTTGACATCACGAGCTTGGGTGAATCAAAATTGGTTAGTGCATCTTCCCTTATTGATTGATACATTATCTCTTTGGAGAGGTTGATAGATCACGTGGGGTTGATATCATAGACCTTGGTGAGACAAACTTTGTCTTAGCGTGTCGGATAAATCTACTTGCTTTATTTGGGTTAAAAGTGAAGAGGCATCAAAAACCTTGGATTTGGAACCAAGACCCCTTGTGGTATACTATTGTGAGTCATCTTTAGAGAGGGTTAACCATAGTGGACATTCCCTTCATAGGGAAAACTACGTTGACGAAACCTCAAGCGGTAATAGCCATTTTCACCGTGGTAGTGACAGCCACTATATAAATGTCCTTGTGGAAGAAATCTCCACGGGTATGGTTCATTGTTGGGTTGTCAGATCTCCCTAGCAGCTCCTGAAGATTAAGTTCTCAGACTGTCTCAAAACCCTAGTGCATCGGGATTGGAGTTCACCCCTTTGGATCATAAAATTTGTAGAGTCAAACCATCACTAAAAACCCTAGCGAGGCCAAATTTTCATTTTATAGGGTATATGTGCATTATTGCAAAATATTTTTGGAACATACACAATTAGCGCTTCTGGGGATTAGAACGAATAAGTCACTTGATTGTTCATGCGCAAGGTTGCTTTTGCCCTTGTTCATTGTTTTCAGACATGCTTGAAATCACTTGCTTGCTATTTTGTGTGCTTGTTTATCTATCTGGTTATTGAAAATAGAAAAATCTGTTACAATCCTCAAATTTGGACATTGAAATTTGTAAACAATTCAAATCTAAAAACTCAAAATTTGCAAAATCTGAAGTAAAATCCATTTCTGGAGTCAAAAGTCATCTCAGGAGGTCAGAAATTCATATGAGTTTCCATCAAGTGTCATTTCATTACAACCCATCTGTTGTATGATTGAGTACCCAGTGTCGTACGAGTTTCCATGCCAACAAATTCTCAAAGTCAAAATCTTGCAACTGTCGTATGAGATTTCCAAGTGTCGTTTCATTACAACCCATCTGTCGTACGATTGAGTACCCAGTGTCATACGAGTTTCCATGCCAGCAAATTCTCAAAGTCAAAATCTTGCAACTGTCATATGAGATTTTCAATTGTCGTTTCATTGCTACCCAACTGTCGTACAAGTTTTGCAACTGTCATTTCATAGCATACCCACTGTCGTATGAGTCTGCAGAGTGTCATTTGGGAAATTTTTGAAAGTTGTCAAAATTGCCAGATATTTAGCTTTTTCAAACTAATTTCAGAATCTGTCGAACAAATCACTATGTCAAGAATAGAGCAGTAGCTTTTAAGAATCCAATCATTTTCCTAAAGTGGCCTTTTAAATCTGATTCAGCCTTCTGTTTAATCGATTTGAGTCGTTATCATCCTATGTCAAAACCATGTCATAACTATCAATCTTCAATCAATCATCAAAATGACTAAGTGTTGTGATATCTTGTCCGCTATCTTTTGGGAACCTACCCATACATCTAGGGCATAGTATCCTTCATCCACATCTAATCAAATCTTCAAATCAATCAAACCTTAACAAGGTTGTGTCATCTAATCATCTTGATTCAATTCATTCTTCGGTTATCTGGATCTTATTCTTTTGTTTCACTTGAGGTGAATGGTGGAGACTAGAGCTTCCTCTGACAAGAAATCTATCACCACTCTCCAAACTCCAACTCTTAAGCAACTCATCAATTTTGGTCTTTACGAGGATGACGGTCTTGGCAACTATCGATTGAAATCTGGTTACATACCTCCTTCATCAACTCACGAAGGTACTCAACATACCCCTCATCAATCTAATCCAGGGAGTCCACAAACTCCTACCATGTCTCAATCAGGGACAAATTATGGCTCTCAAAGAGCTCAATCTCAACATGGTGCAGATCAGGAACCCACACCTAAAGAAATTGCTCAATATCAAAATGATGATAACTTCAAATGAATGATGAAGCATTTCTTGAAAGAAGATAGAGAAGCATACTTTTTACAATTAGTTCATCAAGGAGCTAAACTTCCTCCCAAATTTAATGTTGAAGACATCATTACACATGAGGAAGAGAATCCACTGATAGCTATGATGAAATAGATGCATGCTATACAAGTTGAACCTAACAATCTCAAGAAAGAGAAGGAACGTAAAGAGTTCTCCATGGAGGCTCTATGTCCTTTTCCATTTGACAAAGACTTGTATATGCCACCATTTCCAAAAAGAGTGGAGATGCCAAAGTATGACAAGTATGATGGACACTCTGATCCTCAAGATCATGTCAGAGAATTCTGTACGCAATCAATGGATTCCATGCATGAACCGACCTATCTGATGCGTCTCTTCCCTCGATCTCTAGGGGGAGCAACCATCCACTGGTTCTCTAGACTGCCTTCTACTATCAAAACTTTTGAGGAGTTGATCAAATTGTTCTACCAGTAATACTCCTACAATATTCAGCACCCAGTCACCATGATCAATATCTGTATCTCAAGCAATATCCAGGGGAACCATTCCTAACATTTCTCAAGAGATGGAGGAAGAAGTTCTCTCTATATGCTAGACCTATTCTAGAAACAGACAAATTAGAAATCTTCATCAACAACCTTGTTCCAGAAATCAATTTATCCTTTACAAATGCAAGATCATACATCTTTTGACAAGATGGTAGATAATGCTATCAAAATTGAAAAAGTACTTGTAAAAAAAGGAGAAATCACACTTCAAAAAGACAAGTACGAATCAGGATCCAGTTCTAAAGACAAGAACAAAAATTGGAACAAGAACAAAGGCATCGTCACAGATGGCATTGTTGACACTGTCCATGCCCCATCAAAGGCACCAGCCTACAATCTCACTCTTGGCACTCAAGCCATTAAAGCTTCAAAGCAAAAGTCTTCTCCACCATCTCAAAGGAAGCTAGAATACAAAAAATGGGATAAACATAAAAAATTTACTCCTCTAGGAGAGTCTTTAGAATCATCTATGAAAACTCTACTGGTTGATAACATCATCTCTTTACCACCAATCCGACCAAATGATCAGGACCCCAAAATGAAATGGTGGAGAGAAAATGAATTCTGTGATTTCCATCGGAGTAAAGGTCACAAAACTAGTAGTTGCTACCACTTGAAGCATACCATTCAAGATCTGATCGATAGGGGAGACATCACAATTGACAATCCCAAGAGCAATAACGATCATACAGCATTTATAGAACCATTTCTAAAACATGGTCAAGAAGTCTCAACTTCTCAGCCTAATATGGGGGCAAAAGTCAACTATGCCTACCCTGGAAATAATGCTGTCATCAATATGGTTGAACCATGTCTCTCTGAAAGTTGCAATGTCATCACAATTGTACAAAGAGATAGAGATCATTCCTTAGCTAACGTAGTTACTCAATCACAGGCTCCAATGCATCTAAAAGGACAAATCCTAGATTCATCAAATGTCCCTAAGGTGCCCTTCAATCTTTCATCTACTTCTAAACATAAGACTGCTTCCAAATCTTCCAATCCAAAGGATACAAGGCCTACATCTTATAGCATTGTTCAACAACTCTAGCACACTAATGCAAAAATCTCCATGTTTGAGTTGCTTCGAATATCTCCAGCTCATAAAGCCATTCTTGATAAAGCTTTGCTTGGTTCCAATGTTCCTGATGACCTTGATTTAGACAGGTTCCAGACTATGGTTGGACATCGTACATCTCTGCAATATATCTCCTTTTCATAGGAAGATGACAACTCCTTGAGTCACCCACATAATCAACCTTTTCATATAGAAGTCTTGATCCAGAACCATAGAGTCAAACGTGTGTTGATAGATGGGGGCGCTGGCCTAAACATTTGTTCTTATAGCTTGATCACACAATTGGGATTTTTAGAATTGGCTATTGATCCTAGAAAGAAAATAACTATCAAGGCCTATGATGAACAAGAAAGATCTTCTAAAGGCACCATTGTCTTACCTATTAGAGTGGGTCCAGTTATCAAAGATACCATCTGTCAAGTGCTTGATCTACCTTTGGCCTACAACATCCTTCTAGGGAGACCATGGATACATGAAATGCAAGCTATTCCTTCTACATACCATCAATGTTTAAAGTTTCCTTATGAAGGAGTAGAGGTTACTATCCCCGCAGATCTGAATACAACTTGCAACACCTTAAAGGAAAGTGTAGATAAGCTTGTGCCTAATAACCGAGAATCTTCCATTGAACCAACTAAAGAAGCATCCACATCTAAAATGGAAGATCTTGCAAAAGAGGTTAATATCAAAGAAAATGGTATGGGAGAATATACTATCGAGCTAGTCTTATCTTTGACATCTCTCCCTATCTCGCCTAAGTCTTATGGGCAATCTTTGAAACCATCCAAACTAGACTCTAAAGAACCTCTTGAAGCATATAAAAAGAATTTTGTAGCAGAACAAGTATCCAAGCAAGAATTTTAAGAGGATGAGGCTGTACTATCATGGCTGTACAAAGATGAACCTGAATCTCAAGTTGTTCAAACTGGTGACTCTGCAGTCTCCAAACTCCCTTCCAAGTCATATGGTCTAGGAGATAAATTAATAGCTAAGATGGGATATTCAGGTAAAGGACCTCTAGGAATTAGAGGAAAAGGTCTTGATGCACCTCTCCCACATACTAGTAGAGAAAATAAAAACAAAGTTGGCTTAGGATTTAAGAAGAAACCCTATCACCTCAAAGGTAATTGCTCTCATGTCATAGAGCAGATCACACCAGGGGAACCTCTTCTTAAGAAAGAAGAAATAGAACCATCCGATAGTGATTCAGATAGTTCAGAACTCATCCCCTATGAAGAATTGCCTAAAGAGATCAAAGACCTTCTTGATGATAAAGATGATCCTATCAAAAGAATTAATGTAGTAGAAACACAAGAACCTACTATCAATCAAGAGATAGTTGCAACACAAGAACTAGCTAATCTCAAAAAAAATCAAGAAGGGGGAAGTGGTAGTGATTCTGAGATAGATTCTCATGAGTATGAATACAAATCAAAATCTGAGGGTAACCCTTCTTGGGGTATTCACCCTGACTTTACTCATGTTCTAAGATTTCCTAGAGATCCTGAATCAGAAGATGAATCTAATGACTATGAATGGGGAGTCATCCCAGAACTAGATGAGCTTATCACAGAGAAACATGTTGATGTTATTCACCAATATGCACCTCAAACCAACGTAATTCTAGAGCGAAATGATGAACCTATCGAGTTTGATCCACCTATGGCCAAATTGGACTCCCACGATGACATTGAGCCTATTCACGAATTGGATGTCTTAAGTTGTAGTATCACCTTTGAACTCAAATGTCAGGTTAGGACCAATGATGACAGATCCATATCCGTAAACACTCTCTCCCAATCTTTCCCTACTTTGACTATCAAATATCCAGAACTTATTGATCAAACCTCCATGAATCCGAGCCATGGTATTTATACCTTCCCAAATAACTATGCCCTTGCTTGCTACCTTAATGCAGTTGAGCCTATGAGTACTTCCATCAGTGAACTGAGTGTCAACATGACCGAGTCGGACATCAAATATCTTAGTCAGAAAAACAAGAATAAAAAGAAACAAAAAAAGAGTTCTGAGGGTGAAAATCACTTTGTGGCAGTCTCAGAACCTACAAAAGTAAAAATAAAAGATGTATCCAAAGGTGAAAACCTCTTTGAGGTGCCTAAGGATGAGATATTTGATGTCCTTCCGAGTCATTTACAGGACAGATCTCCAGTTCTAATTGAGCCCACTCAATCCATCAATTTGGGTACAACAGAGGAACCACAATTGGTACATGTAGCACAATCATTATCAGAAGAAGAGAAGCAAAAATTTACAACATTCCTAATAGAGAAGAAGATCAACTTTGCATGGAAATATTCAAATATGCCAGGATTGGATCCTAATCTCATAATGCATCATTTATCTATCGCTCCAAATGTCAAACCTATCAAGCAAAAATTAAGAAAGATGCATCCTCATGTTGCACTCTTGGTAAAAGCTAAATTAGAGAAGCTCCTAAATGTTGGATTCATCTGAGTTATTGACTATACAGAGTGGATCTCTAATATTGTACCTATTTCTAAACTAGATGGCTCAATCAGAGTGTGCATAGACTTTAGAGATGTGAATAGAGCATGCCCTAAGGATGATTTTCCACTACCTAACATTGATATGATAGTGGACCTGACTGCGGGTTTTGAGATGTATTCCTTAATGGATGGTTTCTCTGGATATAACCAAATAAAAATTGCTCTAGAGGACCAAGAGAAAACTGCTTTCACATGTGCATGGGGCACCTTCTGTTGGAATGTCATGCCATTTGGGCTTAAAAATGCTGGTGCTACATATCAAAGAGCAATGACATCTATTTTCCATGACATGATGCATCAAACTATGGAAGATTATGTTGATGATACTTTAGCAAAATCTATGATTAGAACTAAACATCTAAAGGACTTGAGCATGATCCTAGACAAAATGGAAAAGTTTAGTCTCCGACTAAATCCTAAGAAGTGTGCTTTTGGTGTCACTTTTGGAAAGCTCTTAGGATACATAGTTTTAAAGAAGGGCATTGAAGTTGATCTGGCTAAAGTCAAGGCTATAATAGAGATGCAACCTCCCACGAATATCAGTCAAATGAGGACGTTGCAAGGAAGAGTTCAATCTATCAAAAGATTCATATCATAGCTAGCAGACATATCACAGCCTTTTACAAAAATATTACATAAAGGTGTGACCTTTGCATGGAATGAAGAATGTGAGAACAAATTTAACCATATCAAGAAGTATCTATCAAATCCTCCTATCTTAATGCCTCCTATTCATGGGAAGCCATTGATCTTATATGTCTCTGCCACAGCCACATCACTAGGGGCATTGCTAGCACAACATGATGAAGAGAAAAAGGAAAGAGCCATTTATTATATAAGCAGAACATTGGTGGCATATGAAAAGAACTATTCTATGATTGAGAAAGCTTGTCTCGCTGTGATCTTTGCATCATAGAAATTGAGACACTATATGTTAGCTCATACCATGCATCTAGTAGCAAAAATTGATCCACTAAAATACCTACTAAGCAAGGCTGCCCTCACAGGTAGACTGGCTAAATGGGTCATGCTTCTAAGCAAATTTGACATTGAATATGTTGAAAGAAAAGCTATAAAAGGTCAAGTTATTGCTGATCAACTAGTAGATGCACCCATGTTTGATGACACACCAATGCAAATGGAATTTCCAGACTCCTCTATTATGCCCCTATCTTCTAGAGAATGGAAATTGTTCTTTGATGGCTCCTATACACAAAATGGATCTGGAGCAGGCATATTGTTCATAACTCCTCAAGGATACTCCATCCCAAAAGCATTTAGACTAAAGTTCCCCTGCACAAAAAATATTGTAGAATATGAAGCCCTTTTGAATGGTATGAAAATAGCAATTGAATGGAGAGTAACAAAGCTACACATTCATGGAGACTTCAACTTGTTATTCATCAAGTCAATGATGTGTACCAAACTAAAGATGAAAAGCTCATTCCTTACAAGAGAATGGTAGATGATCTTAAGAAATATTTCATATCTATCACATTTGAGCAAATTCCTAGAATGGAGAACAAGGCTGCCAATGCAATGGCAACACTATCTACTTTATTATAGCAGCCTGAACATGAGCTACGCTACGAGTTCCTGGTGGAAGCACTATCTTATCCTGCATATGACTCCCCTGAAACCTGCATGATCTACACTATTTTAGGTCATGATTCATCCTAATATAAAAACCTATTTTCCTATCTCCAAGACCAAATCATCCCTGATACCTTCAACCACCATGAAAAGAGATACCTTATCCGTAATGCCTCCCGATATGTCATCATTGGTCATGATCTATACAAATGAGGTCTAGATGGTATGCTACTTAGATGTTTAGAATGGAAAGAGTCTCAACATGCATTAGAGGAAGTCCATGATGGTATTTGTGGGTCACACTCGAATGGTTTAAAACTAGCTCGAAAACTTATTAGGGCTGGGTACTATTGGCCTAAAATGGAGAAAGAGGCTAGCAAATTTGCTAAGAATTGTCAAAAGTGCCAAGTGCATGGCAACTTAATTTATGCTCTAGGGAGGGATCTAATCCCCTTTACAACACAATGGCCTTTCCATCAATGGGCATTTGATCTTATTGGGATGATTCATCCTCATTCTTCTAATGGACATACCCATATAATCATAGCCACAGATTATTTTACAAAATGGGTAGAAGCGGTCCCTTTGACACAAGCAACAAGGAAACAGATATCTATGTTCATATTGAACTATATCATATGCAGATATGGGATACCTCATTCCATAATCACAGATAACAGTGGGCCATTCAGGAATAAAGACCTAAATGATCTATGTGCCAAATTCAAGATCACCCAACATTGGTCTTCTATCTACTATCCACAAGGGAATGGCCAAGCAGAGGCTTCTAACAAAAATCTATTAAAGATCTTGCACAAAATAGTAAACAAAAATGGCAGAGACTAGCATCTCATGATTAATCCAGCTCTATGGGCCTACAGAACAAGTATCAGAACACCTACTGGGGCTACACCATTCTCTTTAGTTTATGGGTTTGAAGTGGTACTACCTATTGAGGTTGAAATCCCATCACTCAAAATTAGAATGCATGGTCTAGTAACTGATGATGACTACAGAGTGTCTAGGTTACAAGAACTGGAACTACTAGATGAGTGCAGACAAGCAGCATATGATCATCTCAGAGTATATCAGAAGAGAATGTCTAGAGGCTACAACAAGAAAGTCAGACACAGAGAATTTCAGGTTGGCGATCTAGTCTTGAGAGAGAATCCTAAAAATCAATCACATCGAGAATGCAAGGGGAAGTTTGAACCCAACTAGCTGGGTCCCTTTGTCATCACTGCTACTTTTGGCTCTGGTGCCTATCAACTCTCAATGACTGAAGGAGAAAAGCTCTAAGAACCAATCAACATTCTCCATTTGAAGAAATTCTACGCCTAAGGCATTTAGTCTATGGTAAAATGTCCTGAAAAAATTATAAAAATAAAAAAAAGTCTTGAAAAAATGAACATCTTGGTGAAAACCTAGCAATAGGCACCTTGATGATTCACAAAAAAATCAAAAAATATCAAAAGTATAAAAAAAAAAATTTTAAAAATGAAAAAAAAAATGAGAAAAAGAAAAAGTGCCTTGGTGAAAACCTAGAAACAAGCACCTTGGTAGCAAAAATAGAATCTCTGCCAAAATGGTGAAAACCTGGCAAATAGGCACCACTTGTTTCAAAATCCTTCATCTATCAATGCAATCTTGGTCTTTCCCAGCTTTCAATTTTTCTTTAGTTTGTACATATCTCCTGGTTTGTTTCTGCATTTCCAGTTTTTAATAAGTAAGTCTGTACACCACTCAGCTCAAGCATCTATATCCTATCAATGCTTAACACTTGGGGGCAATTAATGTCAAATCCTATGGTCTCCAGTATATCTTAGATGTATCATATCTAGTCAGAGTCCTTTGAAGCTTCATGTGAGTCAGTCAATTTGTCTTGTCTCCCGAAAGGATTTTGCATCAACAACGCAATCAAACATCAAAACTCAACTAAAAACAATCTATTCTTTTTACATGCTTTTATCTCCTTGTATGCTTACTGATTCGCATTGAGATTTTTGCATATGATGTCCCTTTGAGCTCTTCGATGATGTCCTTTATAGGATTTAGAGAGTGATGACTGGGGGCATAATCTTTTCTTTGTTTTCTTCTTGTATGTGAAAATCTAACAACTTTGGAAATTTTGGATTGAAATGGTGTCTGACTGTAAGAGCCTCTATCTTGAATTGGATGGCCATGCGTACCTCAACCATTGATACCCAAAAAATTCAAGGAAGTTTGATCTAACTATTGTCTTTTTGAGTGAGTTCTTTCTCCTACTGTGAAATGCAATCTTACCTAAGGATGTGAACGATAAAGGGTCACTACGGGTAATTCACATTGGATTTAGAATAATCTCTTGGTTTTTTGATGTGTTTGTCATGCAAGGAGTATTCCGGTCATCATGACATTTATGTTTTGATGCTTATACAAATTGCTATATCAAAATGGACGTGATATTCAGGTCATCCTGGTGCTTGTGCCTTGGTGTTTATATCTAATCTGACATTCTGAAAACATAACCAATATTCATATGTCCATGGTTGTTTTGGACCAGTGGGTGTTGTATTAGTTCTTGAGCGTTACAAATTGATATTCATATGTCCATGGTTTCATAACTAGTGGGCATTGTATTGATTTATTCGGTTACCTAAAAGTTCAATGATGATAACAAATCAACACATGATCAGTGACTAGGTCCTAGGTCTTAGGTTGCATTTCATTTTGCATGTCTCTTTGCATGTTGCATGTTGCATGATCTCACAATGGCTAAACGAACTTCAATGCTTAAACAATTCTCCACTCGCATCTTCAAATCTAACAAGAGCTGAATCTCACACGAAGGTTCCTCTAATGAAACAACAAGTAGAATCTTTTTTCGGGATCAAAATCGAAATCTGAGATCGTTTATTATGTCAAAATCATGATTTAAAATTTTGGGCCCAGGATGGTCTACTGCTTGCATATTCGACCTTCGATCATCACAAAAATCCATAATTCAACTTAATTGATTATCTTACATCAAACTATCAAAATTTCAACTTGGTCAACTATGGTCAACTCATGGTTTAACCTAGTCAAACTTGGTCTTTTGGGACCTTCCAACGATGCAGAGTGCATTCCTAGATGTGTTTAACCACTTCTCAAATCAATTAACATGCTTCTAAACTCTCAACGCTGACTTTTCTTATTAGATTTCAATTTTAATCCCGAAGGGGGCATGGTATTGCACATCATTCAAGTCTATAAATCTAATTGTATTTGGACTCTATTATCTTTCATCAGTGATCAAGACAACAACCACGTCTAGTTGCTGATTCATCAAAAGTCCTCATCGCTCGGGGAAAATCTATCATCACTTGGGGCATATCAGATTTGTCAATCCATATCAATCTGGTATCCTCCTAATCTTGTAAACTGTATCAGTTTTTGCAACCATCAGATCATAGTGTTCTTTCCTTGGTTCTTCGGCAACTGAAGGGTTTAGATGTGATACCTGCTAGTTCTGCTAAGACAATCGAGTCTAGAACCAGTCACTCACTTCTTCACAATCATAAGGTTCGGAATCAGGCATTTTGACACTTTTTTTTCGCAATCCTCGGTTCATCGCTGCTATAGTGAACATTATCTTTGGTCATTCAGGACCTATTATCTTCATATCAAATCAATATCAATAAGCTTCTGTCTCATATCAATTATCAATTTCAAACATCAGTTTCATATCTTTATCAAACACAGACTATCTTTGAACCACTGCGCTTCACACAGTAATTCAAAGAGGGGCAAAATGTAATACCCCAAAAATG